>RXID01015672.1:0-47500 GCA_005019695.1 Trichopus zeylanicus subsp. travancoricus | reverse complement strand
TGCAACTACTACTACTACTACTACTACTCCTACTACTACTACTCATAATACTACCAATACTGCTGCTATTACTACTACTAATACTACTACTATGACTATTGCTACTGTTGCTTCTACTATTGCTATTATTACTTCTGCTAACACTACCACTACTACTACGACGATACTACAATTACTACTCATAATACTACAACTGCTGCTAGAACTACAACTACTTCTACTATTACTAGTACAACTACTACTATTACTACTATTGTTGCAACAACAATTACAACTACCACTACTCCTACTGCTATATCTAATGCTACAACTACACCTATTACTCCTACCACTAGCATTGTTTCTACTACCACAACTACTATTACCACTACTGCTACTATTACTACTACTATTACCACTACTGCTACTATTACTACTACTACTACATCTTCTACCACTGGTACAAGTACTATTACTACTACATCTTCTACCACTATTGCTAGTACTACTACTACTGTTGTTGCTATCACTATTATTACAACTCCTACTATTCCAACTGCTACTACTACTAAGGCTACTACTACTACTGCTACTTCTACTACTACTTCTACTACCACTACTACTACTACCTATACTACTACCACTACTACTTTAGCTACCACTACGACTACTACTACTAATACTAGCACTATTGCTACTATTTATACTACTACTACTACAACTACTCCAACTGCTCAGCTACTACTACTCCAACTACTACTACTACTACTACTTCTACTGCTACTACTACTGCTGACACAACAACTATAGTGACTACTATAACTATAACTAATGCAACTACTACCACTACTTGTACTACTACCCCTCCTCCTCCTCCTCCTGCTACTATTACTACTACTACGGCGACTACTTCTACTACTGCTGCTACTACTACTACTACTACTACTACTACTACTGTCACTACTATTGCTGCTGCTATAACTTCTACTACTACTTCCAAAACTACCACTATGACTACAACTATGGCTACTACTACTACAACTGCAGCTACTACTGCTGCTGCTGATACTTATGATAATGCACCTACTACGACTACTACTACTTCTACTACTACTTCTACTACTATTACTACTACTCCTACTACTCCTACTGCTACTGCCACTACTACTACTTCCATTACTACTATTACTACTACTAGTAGTACTACTTCTATTGTTTGTATTACTACTACAACTACTACTACTCTTACTGCAACCACCAATATTACTACTACTACTACTAATACTACTGCCACTGTTATTACTGCTGGTAATGCAACTACTACTACCACTAGTGCAACTTCTACTATAGTTACTACTATTACTACTACTACTACTACTGCTGTTGCTATAGCTACTGCCACTACTTGTACTACTACTACTACTATAATGACTATTACTAACACTACTTCAACTACTAATACTACTGCTACTACTACTACTCATACTTCTACTACCACTGCTACAACTACTGCCACTACTACTACTGCTACTGCTACTACTATTATTATGACTACCGCTATGCCTACTATGATTACTGCTACTTCTACTGCTACTACTATTACTACTACTACTATTATTATGACTACCGCTATGCCTACTATGATTACTGCTACTTCTACTGCTACTACTACTACTACTACTACTCCTAGTACCACTCATACTCATATTCATACCACTACTAGTCCTAGGACTACTACCACAACAACTCATACTACTACTCCTAGTCGCGCTCCTATTACTACTACTATGACTACCACATCTACTACTATAACTATTTTTGGTACAACTACTGCTAGTAATACCACGACTGTTACTACAGTAACTAGAATAACTACTACCACTACTATTACTACTTTTGGTACTATGACTATGATTACTACTATTACTAGCATAATTGCAAACATTAATATTACTACTAGTACTTCTACTATTACTACTGCTACAGCTATATCTACTTCTGCTCCTTCTGCTGATCTTGCTACTACTACTACTACTTTGACTCCTACTTGTACAAGTACTACTATTACTACTATTGCTGTTGTTGCTGCTTCAGTTGTTGCAGTTGCTACTACTACTACTACTGTTACTACTACCACTATAGCTACTACATCTATTACTACTACTACTACTACTGCTACTAGTACTCCTACACCTACAACTTCCACAACTACTTCTACTACTACTTCTGCTACTACTACTACACTTACTCCATCTCATACTATTACTTCTAATCCAACTTCTATAACTCATACTCCAAATACTACTACACCTACTACTACTACATGTACTCCTACTCCTACTCCTTCTGCTCCTCCTTCTACTACTACTACAACTAATTCTCCTACTATTGCTACTATTACTACTACTATAAGTAGTAGCAAAAATAGTAGTAGTAGTAGTAGTAGTAGTTAATATTGTAGTAGCAGTAGCAAAATTAGTAGCATTTGGAATAGTAGTAGGAGTAGGAGTTGGAGTAGGAGTAGCAGTAGTAGAAGTAGTAGTACTAGTAGTAGTAGTCAGTATAGTAGCAGTGACTGTAGTGGTGGTAGTAGTAGTAGTAGTAGTAGTAACTGTAGTCATAGTAGTAATAGTATGAGGAGCAACAGTAGTAGTAGTAGTAGTAGTAGTAGGAGGAGGAGGAGGAGAAGGAGGAGGAGGAGGAGTAGCAGTAGTATTAGTAATAGTAGTAGTAGTGGCAACAGCAGCAGCAGTAGTAGCAGTAGTAGTAGTAGTAGAAGTAGTAGAAGTATTATCATTTGGAATAGTAGTAGGAGTAGGAGTTACAGTTGGAGTAGTACTAGCAAAAGTACTAGTAGTAGTAGTTGTTATTGTGACAGAAGTTGTAGTAACGCTAGTAGTAGTAGTAGTAGTAGTGGTAGGATGAGTAGTAGGAGTTGCAATAAAAGTATTCGTAGTAGTAGCAGTAATAGTCAACATAGTAGTAGTATTAGGAGTAGTGGTAGTGGGAGTAGTTGTAGTACTAGTAGTAGTAGTAGTAGTGGAAGCAGCAGTAGTGGTAGTAGCAGTAGTGGTAGTAGTAGCAATAGTAATAGTAGTAATAGGAGTAATAGTTATAGTAGTGGTAGTTGTAGTAATAGAAATAGAAGTACCTATAGCAATAGTAGTAGTAGTATGAGTAATAGAAGTAGTAGTAGTATTAGTCGTAATATGTGTTGTAGTAGTAGAAGTAGTAGTAGCAACAGTTGTAGTTGTAGTAGTAGCAGAACTAGTTGTTGCAATAGAAGTAGTTGTACAAGTAGTATTAGTAGTAACACTTGTAGTAGTAGTAGTAGTAGTAGTATTAGTAGTATTAGTAGTGGTAGTAGTAGCAAAAGTAGTAGTAGTATTAGTGGTATTAGTAGTAGTAGTTTTAGTAGTATTAGTAGTAGTGGTAGTATTAGATATTATTAGTATTAGTAGTAGTAGTAGTAGTAGTAGTAGCAGAAGTAGTGGTTGTAGTAGTAGTAGTAGTATTAGTAGTATTCATCGTAGAAGTAGTAGTAGTTGTATTGGTAGTTGTAGTTGTAGTTGGCAGAGAAGTCGCGTTAGTAGTGGTAGCTATAGTTGCAGCAGTAGTATTAGTAGTTGTTGAAATAGTATTAGTAGTAGTAGCAGTCAAAGAAGTAGCATTAGTAGTAGTAGTAGAAGTAGTATTAGTAGTAGTAGTTATAGTAGTATTAGGAGTACTAGTAGTAGTAATAGTAGTTGTAGTAGAAGTAGTAGTATTGGTAGTAGTAGTAAAAGTTGTTGTAGTAGTAGTAGTAGTAATGGTAGGAGTAGTTGTAGAAGTAGTATTTGTAGTAGTGGTGGTGAATTAATAGTAGTAATAGTAGTAGTTGTTGAAGTAGTAGTTATGCTTATAGTAGTAGTTGTGGTAATAGTGTAGTAGTAGTAGCTCTATTAGTAGTAGTGGAGGTCGTAGCAGTAGAAGTAGCGACCATAGTAGTAGTCGAAGTAGTAGCAGAAGTAGTAGTAGTCATAGTAGTAGCAATGGTAGGAGTAGTAGAAGCAGCAATAGTAGTAGTTGTACTAGTAGCCAATGTAATTGTAGATGTTGTTTTAGGAGTAGGAGTAGAAATAGTTGCAATAGTTATAGCAGAAGCAGTAGCAGTAGCAGTAGTAGTAGAAGTAGTAGAAGCAGCAGTAGTAGTAGTAGTTGTTGTTGTCGTTGTTGTAGTAGTAGTAATAGTAGTAGGAGATCTAGCAATTGTACTAGTAGTTGTTGTTGTTGTTGTAGCAGAAATAGTAGTAGTGGTAATAGTAGAAGTAGTAATAGTAGTATGAATAGTAGTAGTTGTAGTTGTAGTATAGACGTAGTAGCAGCAATAGTAGTAGTAGTAGAGGTAGGTATAGTAATAGTAGTTACAGTAGTAGTAGTAGTCATTATGGTAGTAGTAGCAGGAGTAGTAGTAGCAGTAGTTGTTGTTATTATAGAAGTAGAAGTATAAGTAGTAGTAGAAGTTGTAGTAATAGTGGTAGTAGTAGTAGTTGTTGTTGTTGTTGAAGTAGTAATAGCAGTAGTAGTCGTAGTTGTAGTCGTAGTTGTAGTAGTAGCAGTAGTAGTACCCAAAGTAAGCAGTAGCATCAGTAGTAGTAGTAGTAGTGGTAGTAGTAGTGGTACTAGTTGTAGTACTAGTAGTAGTAGTAGTAGTACTAGTAGTAGTAGTAGTTGTTGTTGTTGTTGTTATTGTTATATTTGTTGTTGTTGTTGTAGTTGCACTAGTAGAAGTAGTAGTAGTCCTTGTCATAGTAGTAGTAAGAGTAGTAGTTGTAGTTCTTATTGTTGTAGTGGTGGTTGTGGTGGTGGTGGTAGTAGTAGTAGTAATAGTAGTAGCAGTAGTAGTAGTAGTCGTCCTAGTAGTATCAGTAGTCATAGCAGGACTAGCAGTACTAGTAGCAATAGTGGCAGTAACAGCAAAGGCAGCAGTAGTAGATGTTATAATAGCAGTAGTAGCAATAGTGGCAGTAGTAATAGTAGCGATAATAGCAGTAGTAGTAGTAGTAGCCATAGTAGAAGTAGTTGTTATTGTTTTCGTAGTTGGTGTAGTTTTAGTAGTAGTAGCAGTAGCAAGAGTAGTAGCAGTGGCAGTAGAAGTAGCGGCAAGATTAATAGTAGCCGTACTAGTGGTAGTTGTCATAGTAGAAGTAGCAGTAGTAGTAATAGAAGGAGAATTAATTGTAGAAGTAGTTGTAGCAAAAGTAGTAGTAGTAGTAGAAAGTGTAATAGTAGTAAGAGTAGTAATAATTGCAGTTGTAGTAGTAATTGCAGTTGTAGTACAAATAGTAGTAGCAGTAGTAGTAGTAGCTGCAGCAGCAGCAGTAGTACTAGTAGTAGTTGTTGTTGTAGTAGTAGTAGGTGCAATTGTAGTTGTCATTGTAGTAGTAGTAGTTGTAGTAGTACTAGTTGTGGTAGTCAAACTAGCTCTAGTAGTAGTATTAGCATTAGTAGTTGTAGTCATATTAGTAAGAGCAGTAGCAGTAGTATTAGTAGCAGTAGTACTAGCAATAGTAGCAACAGTAGTAGCAATAGTAGCAACAGTAGTGGCACCAGTGCTAGTCGTAGTAGCAGCACCAGTAGTCATAGTAGTAGAAGTAGTATCAATAGTCATAGTAGTAGGAGTTGCAACAGCAATAATCATAGTAGCATAACTAGTAGCAGCAGCAGCAGAAATAGTCATAGTAGCAGAAGTAGTTGTGGTCGTAGTAGCTGTAGTAATTTCAATAGTGGTAGTAGTGGTAGGAGAAGTAGAGTACTAGCAGTAGTAGAAGCAGTACGTGTAGTCATTCTAGTAGTAGTAGTAGTAATAATGGCAGTAGGAGTAGTTTTAGTTGTAGTAGTTGTAGTAGTTGTTGTAGTAGTTTTTATAGTAGTAGTTGTTATAGTAGTAGTTGTAGTAGTAGAAGTGATAGTAGGAGGAGTAGTAAGAGAATGAGTTATAGTAGTAGTAGTAATAGTAGTTATAGCAATAGTAGTAGTTGTAATGGTAGTAGTAGTAGGTGGAGGAGGAGTAGTAGTAGCATTAGTTATTGTTGTAGTATAAGTCATGGTAATAGTAGTAGTAGTACGAGTATTTGCAGCAGTAGCAGTAATAGTTGTTTCAGTTATAGTAGCAGCAGCAGTAGCAATAGTAGCCATGATAGTAGTAGTAGTAGTAGCAGCAACAACAGTAATAGTAGCCGTTATAATAGTAGTAGTAGCAGTAGTAGCAGTAGTAGGAGCTACAGTTGCAGTGGCAGTGGCATTTGTGGCATTAGTTGCAGTAGTGGTAGTTGTAATAGTTGCAGAAGTGGTTATAGCAGTAGTAGCAGCAGTAATTGTTGTAGTAGTAATAGTAGTAGCGAGAGTAGTAGTTATAATAGTAGCAACAGCAGTAGCAGCTGTAGTAGTTCTAATAGTAGTAGTAGTTGTACCAGTAGTAGTATTAGCAGAAGTAGTAGCAGTTGTACTAATAGTTGTAGCAGCAGTAGCAGCAGCAGAAGTAGTAATAGTATTACTAGTTGCAGTAGTATTTGAAGCAGCAGCAGTAGTACCAGCTGTAATACTAGAAGTAATAGTAGTAGTAGTGGGAGAAGTTGTAAGAGTAGTAGTTGTACCAGCAGCAGTAGCAAAAGTAGTAGTAGTAGTATTAGTAGTAGTAGTTGTTGTTGTACTAGTAGTAGTAGTACTAGTAGTAGTAGTGTTAGCAGTTATAGCAGTTGTAGTGTAAGTGGTAGTAACAGTAGTAGCAGCAGTAGCACTAGTAGCAGTAGTAGCACTAGTAGTAGTAGTAGCAGATATTTTAGTAGTTGGGGTAGTAGTAGTAATTGTTGTTGTTGCAATAGCGGTATTAGTGGCAGTAGAAGTAGTGGCCACAATAATAGTTGTCATAGTAGTGGCAATTGTCATAGTAGAAGTAGCAGTAGTAGTTGTAGTACAAACAACAATAGCAATAGAAGTAGTAGTAGTAGTAGTAGTAGTAGCAGTAGTAGTACTTGTAGTAGTTGTAGTAGTAATAGTACTAGCGGTCGTAATAGTAGTTGTGGTAATAGTAGCAGCTTTAGTAGTAGTCGTAGCAGCAGTAGTTGTAGTGGTAGTAGCAGTAGCACTAGACGCAGTGATAGCAGCAGCCACAGCAGCAGCAGTAGTAGTAGGGATAACAGTAGTAGGAGTAGGAGTAGGAGTAGCAGTCGTAGTTGTTGCAGTTGTAGTAGTAGTAGTGGTAATAGTAGTAGCGACAGCAGTAGTAATAGGGCATGTGGTAGTAGTAATAGTAGCGACTGCAGTAGTAGTAGGAGTAGCACTAGTAGTAGTAGCATCAGTAGCAGTAGCAGTTGTAGTAATAGTAGTAGGGATAGCAGTTATAGTACCAGTAGGAGTAGTAGCAGTTACAACAGCAGTAGTAGTAGTTGCAGAAGTAGCAATAGTAGTCGTCATAGTAGTAGTCGTAGTAGTAATAGTTGTACCAGTAGTAGCCGTAGGAGCCGTTGTGATAGTAGTAGTAGTAGTAGCAGTTGTACAATCATAACAGATGTAGTAGTAGTCATAATAGCAATAATAGTAGTAGAAGTAGTACTAGTAGTAGTAGTAGTAGTAGTAGTAGTGATAGTAGTAGTAGCAATACTAGTTGTAGGAGTAGTAGTAGTAGCAACAGTAGTATTAATTGTAGCAGCAGTAGTAGTAGCCGAAGTAGTAGCATTAGCAGTCGTAGTCGGAGAAGTTGTTGTAGCAGAAATAGCAGCAGCAATAGTAATAATATTTTTAGTAGTAGCAGCAATACTAGTAGTATTAGCAGTAGTAGTTGCAATTATTTCAGTAGTAGTAGTAGTAGCCTCAACAACAGCAGTAGTTGTAGCGTAGCAGCAGTAGTAGTAGTAGAAGTAGCTATAGTAATAACTGTAGTAGTAGCAGTAGCGAAAATCATTGTAGCAGAAGTAGTTGTTGTTATTATAGTATTAGTAGTAGCTATAGTTGTAGTAGAAGAAGTAGTAGCAGTAGGAGAAGTAGTATTAGTAGTATTAGTAGTAGTAATAGTGGCTAGAGCTGTAGTAGTAGCAGTAGCTACAGCAGTAGCAATAGTAGTAGTAGCAGTAGTAGTCATAGCAGCAGCAGTAGTAGTTCCAGAAGTAGTAGTTGAAGTATTAGGAGTAGATGTAGTAGTAGTAGCAGAAGTAATCGTAGTTGTAGTTGTAGTAGTAGTAGAGGTAGTAATAGGAGTAGTAGTAGTAGTAGTAGTAGTAGTAGTGGCAGTCGTAGTAGTAGCATTAGTCGCAACCATGGTAGTAGTAGTAGTAGTGGTGGTCGTAGTTGTAGCAGTAGCAGTAGTAGCAGCAGTAGTTGTAGTAGGCGAAGTAGTCATAGTAATTTTTGTAGGAGAAGTGGTAGTAGTAGTAGTAGTAAAAGTAGTATTAGTAGCAACAGTAGTTATAGTAGTTGTAGTAGTTGCAGTAGTAGTAGTAGTAGTTGTTGTAGTAGTAGTAATAGTATTAGTAGTAGCCGCGATAACAGTAGCAGTCACAGTAGCAGCAGTAGTAGTAGAAGTGGTCATAGGAGTAGCAGTGTAGTAGCAGTAATAGCAGTAGCCTTTGTAGTAGTAATAGGAAAAGTAGTTGTAGTATTAGTAGCAACACCCACAATAGTAGCAGCGGTAGTATTGGTTATATTTGTAGCAACAACAACAGCAGTTGTAGTAGTGGTTGTAAGAGTAGTCAGTAGTGTAGTAGTTGTATTAGTAGTAATCCTAAAAGCACCAATAGTAGTAGTCGCAGTAGTAGCAGCAGCAGCAGTAGTAACAGTAGTAGTAATAGTAGTAGCAGCAATAGTAGTAGACGTTGGAGAAGTAGTGGTAGTAGTAATTAAAGTAGTTGCACTAGTCATACCCGTAGTAATAGTTGCAATAGCAGTACTAGTAGGAGAAGTAGTTTTAGTAGCAGCACTAGCAATTATAGTAGCAGCAGTCACAGTATTAGTAGTAGTAGTAGCAGCAGCGGTAATAGCAACAGCAGAACTAATAGCAACTGCAGTAGTAGCAGCAACAGCAGCAACGACAACAGTATTAGTAGTAGTAGTAACACTAGTAGTGGCAATAGCAATAGCAGAAGTAATAGTAGCAATAGTAGTAGTACTAGTAGTACAAGAAGAAGTAGTAGTAGTAATAGCAGTATCTGTAGTATTAGTAGTAGTAGTAGTAGTACTAGAAGTACTGGTTGTTGTAGTTGTAGTGGTAGTAGTAGTAGTAGCTGTAGAAGCAGCAGCAACAACAACAACAGTAGTAGTCGTGGAAGCAGCAACATTAGTAGTAGCAAAAGTAGTAGTAGTGGAAGTTGTAGTTCGAACAATAGTAGTAGTATTAGTAGTAATAGGAGTAGTAATAGTGATAGTAGTAGCAGTAGCATTAGTTACAGTAGTAGTAGTAGTAGTTGTTGTAGTAATAGTAGCAAAAGCAGTAGCAGTAGTTGTAGCTGTAGTAGCAGTTGTAGCAGTGGAAGTAGTAGTCGTAGTAGTCGCATAAGTAGCTGTAGCAGTAGTCATTGTAGCAGCAGTGTTAGTAGTGGTAATAATATTAGTAGTTGTTGTATTAGTAGTAGCAAAAGTACTAGTTGGGGGAGAAGATGTAGTAGTAGCAAAGTAGTAGGTGTACTAGTAGAAAAATCGGTAGTCGTAGTTGTAGTTGGAGTAGCAGTAGCAATAGCAGTAGCAGTGGTAGCAGTAGTTGCAGTAGCAACAGTAGTAGTAGTAGTAGTTGCATTTGCAACAATTGCAACAGTGGTAGTAGCAATAGAAGTAGTAGTAGTAGAAGTATTAATAGTAGTTGCCGTAGCAGAAGTGGTAGTATTAGTAGTAGTAGTAGCAAAAGAAGTAGTTGTAGTTGTAGTAGTAGCAGTAGTAATAGTAGTAGTTGCAGTAGTAGTAGTACTAGTAGTGGGAGTAGTAGTAGTAGATGTAGTAAAGTTGTTGTAGCAATAGTAAGTGTAGTAGCAATAGTATTGGCAGTAGGTAGTTTGCGGTTGGTAGTACAGGCGAGAAGTAGTTGAAGTAGTAGTAGTAGTAGTAGCAGTAGCAGTAGTTATAGTAGTAGCAGTTGTAGCAGCAGCAGATGTAGTAGGAGAAGTAGTAGTAATTGTTATTATAGAAGTAGTAGTAGTAGTAGTAGTAGTAGCAGTAGCAGTAGTTGTAGTAGTAGTTGTAGTAGAAGTCATAGTAGTAGTAACAATAGTAGTGGAAGCATTCGAAGCTATATTAGTTGCAATAGTAGTAGTAGTAGTAGTAGCAGTTGTAGTAGTAATAGTGTTAGCAGTGTCAGCAGTAGCAGTAGTACTGGTTGTAGTAGCAGTAGTATTAGAAGCAATGAAGTGTAGTCGCAATAGAAGCAACAGTAGCAACAGTAGCAGTAGTAGTAGGAGAAGTCGTAGTAGTAGTAGTAGTGGTAGCAACAACAATAACCACAATAATAATAGTGCTAGTAATAGTAGCAGCAACAAAAATAATAGCAGCTGTGGTAGTATTACTAGGAGTAATAGTAATAGTATTTGTGGCCACAGTAGTAGTAGTAGTAGTAGTAGTAGTAGTAGTAGTAGTAGTAGTAGTAGTAGTAGTAATGGATGTAGTAGCACTAGCAGCAGTAGTAGTTGTTGTAGTAGCTATAGTAGTTGCAGTAATAGCAGCAATAGTAGTCGTCGTAGTAGTAGTAGTAGAAGTAGTAGCAGAAGCACTAGTTCTTACAGTGGCAGCTATAGTAGTTGCAGTAGTAGCAACAGTAGCTGCTATAATAGGAGTAGTAGTAGTAGTAGCTATTGAAGTAGTAGTAGTTGTAGTAGTAGTAAAAGTAGCAGCAGTAGCGATAGTAGTAGTAGTGGCAATAGTAGTAGTACTTGTAGTTGTAGTAGTAGTGGTAGTAGTAGCAATACTAGTAGCACTAGTAGTAGTAGTTGGAGAAGTAGTAGTATTAGTTATAGCAGTAGTAGTGGTAATAGTAGTAGCAAGTTTAGTAGTAGTATTAGTAGGAGAAGAAGAAGGAGTAGTATTATTAGTAGCAGTAGCAGCAATCGTAGTAATAGTTCTAGTAATAGTAGTCTCAGTAGTGGTAGTAGTAGTAGAAGTCTCAGTAGTGGTAGTAGTAGCAGTAGTCTCAGACTACTAGTAGTTGTAGCCGTATTAGTAGGAGCTACAGCAAGAGCAACAGTCGTTGTTGTTGTAGTAGTATTAGTAGTAGCAGTAGCAGCAGTAATAGTAGCAATAGTAGTAGCAGTAGCAATAGTAGTAGTAGTAGCAGACGAAGAAGTTGCTATAATAGCAGCGAAAGTAGTTGCAGTAGTAGTAGTAGTAGTAGTAGCAGCAGTAGTAGTAGTACTAGTAGTAGTTGTACTAGTAGTAGTAGTAGTAGAAGTAGTTAGAGTCGGAGTAGTAGAAGTAATCGATGCAAGAGAAGGAGTAGTAGTAGGAGTAGAAGTATCAGTAGTTGTGGTACTAATAGTAGTAACAACAGTAGTAGCAGGAATTATAGTGGTGGTAGTAGTGGTCGTGGCAACAGCTGTAGGAGTAGCAGAAATAGCATTAGTTGCAATAGTAGTAGCAGTAGCAGTAGTCATCATAGCAGTAATAGTAGTTGAAGTAAAACTCATAGTAATTATAGCACTCATAGTTGCAGATGTAGTAGTAGTAGGTAAAGTAGCAGAAGTAATAGTAGCAAAAGTAGTAGTCGTAGAAGTTGTAGCAGTAGTAGCAGTAGAAGTAGGAATAGTAGGAGTACTAGCAATAGTGGTAGCAAGAGTAGTACAAGAAGTAGTAGGAGTCATGGTAGTACTAGTAGTAGTAGTAATTCCATTGGTATTTGTAGTAGTTGTCTTAGTAATCGTAGTATTGTAGTAGTAGTATTAGTTGTAGTAGTATTTTTAGTAGCTGAAGTAGTAGTGGAAGTAGTATTAGTAGTAGTAGTTGTAGTAGCAATTGTAGGAGTAGTAGTAGAAGCGGTTGTTGTAGCAATAGTTAAAGTAGTTATAGTAGTTGTAGTAGTAATAGTAGAACTAGAAGCAGAAGAAGCAATAGTCATAGTAGTAGTGGTAGTAGTAATAGTAGGAGGAGGATGAGGAGGAGGAGGAGAAGTTGTAGATGTTGCAGTGGTAGCAGTAGCAGTAGTAGTAGTAGTAGTAGTAGTTGTTGTGCTAGAAGGAGTAGTAGCAGTAGCACTAGTTGTAGCAGTAGTAGCTTCGGCAATTGCAGCAGAAGCATTAGTAGTAGGAGTAGTAGCAAGAGTAGTAGTAGCAGTAGTCGTAATAGTAGCTGTTGCAGTTGAAGTCGTAAGAGTAGCAACAACAGTAGTAAGAGTAATAGCAGTAGCAGTTGTAGTAGTAGTAGTAGTTGTTGTTGTTGTAGTAGTAGTAGTTGTTGTAGTAGTGGTAGCAGTGGCAATAGTAGTAGACGTAGTAGTAGTAGCAGAAGTAGTAGCTTTAGTAGCAAGAAAAGTAGTAGGATTAGTAGAAGTAGTAGAAGTAGTAGTAGAAGTAGTCACAGCAGTAGTTGCAGTAGTATTAGTAGTAGGAGAAGTAGTAGGGGTAGTAGTTTTAGTAGCAGTAGTAGCTATAGTAGTACTAGTTGTAGTAGTAGTAGTGGTTGATGTAGCAACAACAACAACAACAATAGTAGTAGTAGCAACAGTAATAGTAGTAGCAATAAGAGTAGTAGTAGTAGTAGCGGAAGTAATAGTCGCAATTGCACTGCATCAGTTTTTGTAGTAGTAGTAGCTGTTGTAGCTATAGTAGCAATAGCAGTTGTTGTTGTGGTAGTAGTAGTAGAAGTTGTAGTAATAGTAGTCATAGTAGTAGTACTACTAGTAGTGGTAGTTGTTGTAGTAGTAGTGGTTGTAGCAGGAGTAGTAGTCGGAATAGGTGTAGGAGAAGGAGTAAGAGTAGTAGTCGTAGTCGTAGTACTAACAGTAGTAGCAGTACTAGTAGTAGTAGTAGTAGTGGTAGTATTAATAATAGTAATAGTAGTAGTTATTAGAGTCGTAGCAGTGCTTGTAGTTGTAGTTGTAGTAGTAGTGTAGTAGTTGTAGCTATATTAGTAGTAGTGGAGGTAGTAGTAGTAGAAGTAGCAAAAGTAGTAGTAGTCATAGTAGTAGACGAAGTAGAAGTAGTCATAGCAGTAGGAGCAGTAGTAGTAGTCATAGTAGTAGTAGTAGTAGTAGCTGTAGTAGTAGCAGTTATGCTAGTTCCAAAGTAATTGCAGAAGTCATTTTAGTAGTAGGAGTTGAAATAGTAGCAATTATTGTAGTACAAGCAGCAGTAGTAGTAGTAGCCGTAGTAGTAGTAGTAGTAGTAGAAGTAGCAGTAGTAGTAGTTGTAGTAGTAGTGATGTAGTAGTAGTAGTAATAGTAGTAGGAGTTGTAGTAGTAGTACTAGTAGCATTTGTTGTAGTTGTAGTAGAAATAGGTGTAGTAGTAGTAGTGAAAGTAGAAGTAGTAAAAGTAGTAGGAATCGTAGTTGTTGTAATAGAAGTAGAAGTAGTTGTAGTGGTAGTATAGCCATAGTACAGCAGCAGCAGTAGTAGTAGAGGTATGAGTAGTAGTAACAATTGTAGTAGTAGTAGTAGTAGTCATTGTGATAGCAGCAGTTGTTGTTATTGTAGAAGTAGAAGTATAAGTAGTAGTAGATGTTGTAGTAATAGTTGTAGTAGTTGTTGTTGTTGTTGAAGTACTAGTAGCAGCAGTAGTCATAGTTGTAGTAGTGTCAGTAGTAGTACTAGAAGTAGTAGCAGTAGTCGAAGTAATAGTAGTAGTAGCAGCAGTAGTAGTAGTAGGAGTACTAGTAGCAGTAGTTATTGTTGTTGTTGTTGTTGCAGCAATAGAAGTAGTAGTAGTCATTGTCGTATTAATAGTAGGAGTAGTAGTTATAGTAGTAGTAGTAGCAGTAGCAGTAGCAATAGTCGTAGTCGTAGTCGCAGTAGTATAAGTAGTCGTAGCAGGACTATTAGTACCAGTAGCAATAGTAGCAGCAGCAGCAAGGGCAGCAGTAGTAGTTATTTTATTAGCAGTAGTAATAGTAGCGATAATAGCATTAGTAGCTGTAGCAGTAGCAGTATAAGAAGTTGATGTTTTTGTAGTTGGAGTAGTTGTGGTAGTGGTAGTAGTAGGAAGAGTAGTTGTAGTGGCAGTAGAAGTAGCGGCAAGAGCGATAGTCACCATAGTAGTGGTCGTTGTCATAGTAGAAGTAGCAATAGTAGTAACTGAAGGAGAATTAATTATAGAAGTAGTTGTAGCAGTAGTAGTAGGAGAAGTTGTAATAGTAGTAATAGTAGTTATAATTGCAATTGTAGAAATAATAGTAGTTGTAGTACTAATAGTAGCAGTAGCAATAGTAGTAGTTATAGCAATAGTAGTAGTAGTGGGAGAAGTTTTAGGAGCAGTAGTTGTAGCAGAGGCAGTAGCAAAAGTTGTATTAGTAGTAGTAGTAGTAGTAGTAGTAATAGAAGTAGTAGTAGTTGTAGCAGTTGTAGTAGAAGTAGTAGTAGTGGTAGTAGTAGTAGTAGCAGCAGTTGTAGTAGTCATAGTAGTTGCAATAATAGTCATAATGGTATTCATTGTAGCAATAGAAGTAGGAGTGGTAGAAGAAATAGTAGTAGTAGTATAAGTAGTGGTAGGCGGAGTAGTAGTGGTATTAGCAATAGGAGCAGTAGCAGCAAGGGCAGTAGTCGTAGTAGTAGTAGTAGTTGGAGGAGGAGGAGGAGGTGGAGCAGCTGTAGTAGCAATTGTAATAGTAGTAGTAGTAGGGATAATAAGTATAGTAGAAGTAGGAGCAGCGGCAGTAGTAGTAGTATATGTTTTAGTAGTTAGGGTAGTAGTAGTAGTGGTAATAGTAGCAATAGTAGTAGTAGTGGTAGTAGAAGTAGCGGCAACAATAATAGTCATCATAGTAGTGGCAGTTGTCCTAGTAGAAGAAGCAGCAGTTGTTATAGTACTAATAGTAGCAACAGCAGAGGTAGTAATAGTAGGAGTAGCAATAGTAGTAGTAGTAGTACTTGTAGTAGTTGTAGTAGTAATAGTCATAGCGGTTGAAATAGTAGTTGTAGTAATAGCAGTAGCTGTAGCAGTAGTGGTAGTTGTAGTAGCTGTAGTGGTAGTAGCATTAGCAGTAGCAGCAGTGACAGCAGCAGCAACAATAGTAATAGTAGCAGTGGTAGTAGTAGTAGCGGTAGTTGTAGTAGTAATCGTGGTACTAGTAGTAGCGACAGTAGTAGTAATAGGAGTAGTAGACATAGCAGTTGCAGTAGCAGGTGCAATAGCAGTACTAACAGTAGTTGTAGTTGCTACAGAGGTAGCAATAGTAGTAGTTACTATTGTAGTTGTAGTAGTAATAGTTGTTCTAGCTGTAGCAGTATTATCCTCAGTGATAGCAGTAGTAATAGTAGCAGTTCTATAGTCATAGCAGAAGTAGTAGTAGTCGTAGTAGCAGTAATAGTAATAGAAGTAGCAGTAGAAGTAGTAGTTGTAGTAATAGTAGTAGTAGTAGTAATAATAATAATAGTAGTAGTAGCAATACTAGATATAGTAGTAGTAGTAGCAACATTACTATTAATTGGAGTAGTTGTAGTAGTAGTAGCCGAAGTAGTAGCATTAGCAACTGTAGTAGGAGAAGTAGTTGTTGTAGCAGAAATAGCAGCAGTATTAGTAGTAATATTTTTTGTAGCAGTGGCAGTTGTTGTAGAAGTAGCAGCAACAATAGTAGTAGCAGTATTATTATTATTATTATTATTAGTAGTAGTAGTAGTAGTAGAGTTGCACTATTAGTCATAGTGGTAGTCATTGTAGTTGTAGTAGCAGGAGTAGTAATAGTAATAATAGTAGTTGTTGTAGTAGTAGGAGGAATAGTATAGCAGCAGCGGTATAAGTAGTAGTAGCTGGAGTGGTAGTAGTAGTAGCAATAGCAACAGTAGTAGTAGCAAGGGCAGTAGTTGTAGTAGTAGTAGTAATAGTAGTAGTAGTAGTAGTAGTATTAGTAGTAGCAATTGTACCAGTAGTAGTAGCAATAATAGTAATAGTAGCAGATGTTTTAGTAGTTGGGGTAGTAGTAGTAGTAGTAGTAGTAGTAGTAGTAGTAGAAGAAGAAACAGTAGTAGTAGTGGCAGTAGAAGTAGCGACAACAATAATAGTAGTCATGGTAGTGGTAGTTGTCCTAGTTGAAGTAGAAGCAGTAGTTGTAATACAAATAGTAGCAACAGGAGTAGTAGTAGTAGTAGTAGTTGTTGTTGTTGTTGTTGTTGTTGTTGTAATAGTAGTAGCAATAGTAATAGTAGTTGTAGTAATAGTAGTAGCTGTAGCTATAGTAGTTGTAGTAGTAGTAGTAGCAGTAGCAGCAACAATAGCAGTAGTGCTGGCAACAGTGACACAAGCTGCAGTAACAGCAGCAGCAGTAATACTAAGAGTAGGGGTAGCAACAGTAGCAGTTGTTGCAGTAGTTGCAGTAGTTGTCTTGGTAGTAGTAGGAGCGGCAGTAGTAGTAATAGGAGTAGTTATAGTAGTAGCAGCGACAGCAGTAGTTATAGGAGCAGCAATAGCAGTAGCGGCAACAGCTGCAGCAACAGTAGTAGTAGACATAGTGGTTGCAGTAGCGGTAGGAGTAGTGGCAGTAGTTGTAGTAGTAGTTGCAGAAGTAATCATAGTAGTAGTACTAGTAGTAGTAGCAGAAGTAGTAGTTTTAGTATTAGGAGTAGATGTAGTAGTAGTAGTAGAAGTAATTGTATTAGTAGTAGTAGTAGTAGTACTAGTAGCAGTAGTACTAGTAGTAGTAGTACTAGTAGTACTAGTAGTAGTAGTACTAGTAGTATTAGTAGTAGTAGTAGCAGTAGTAGTAGTAGTAGTAGTAGTACTAGTACTAGTTGTAGTTGTTGTAACAATTGTAGTAGTTGAGGTAGTAATAGAAGTAGTAGTAGCAGAAGTAGTAGTGGCAATTATAGTTGTAGCATTAGTCGCAACCGTAGTAATAGTAGTTGTAGTAGTAGTACCAGTAGCCATAGTTGTAGCAGAAGCAGCAGCAGCAACAATAATAGTAGTAGAAGTTGTCGTAGTTGTCTTTGTAGGAGAAGTGGTAGTAGTAGTAGTAGTAGCAGCAGTAAAAGTGGTAGTGGTAGCAGTAGTAGTTATAGTAGTTATAATAGTAATAGTAGTAGTTGTAAAAGTAGTTGTAGTAGTAGTGGTAGTTGTTGCAGCAGTAGTAGAAGCATTAGTAGTAATAGCAGTAGTAGCAGTAGCAATATTAGTGGTTGTGGCTGTAGTAGTAGTAATAGATTTAGCAGTAGCAGCAATAACAATAACAGTCGTAGCTGTAGCAGTAGTCGTAGAAGTAGTCGAAGGAGCAGTAGTGTAGTAGAAGTAGTAGCAATAGCATTGGTAGTAGTAATCGAAAAAGTAGTTGTGGTATTAATAACAACAACAACAATGGCAGCAGCGGTAGTAGTGGAAGCATTAGCAGCAACAACAACAAGAGTTGTAGTAGTGGTTGTAGGAGTAGTAGTAGTAGTAATAGAAGTAGTTGCGTTAATAGTAGCAATAGTAGTAGTTACCGTAATAGCAGTAGTAGGAGAAGTAGTAGGTGTAGTAATTTTTGTAGCAACACTAGCAATAGCAGTAGGAGCAATAGTACTAGTAGCAGCGGTAGTAGAAATAGCACCAGCAAAAGAAGTAGTAGTAGTAGTAGTAGCAACAAGAACAACAACAACAGTATTAGTAGTAGTAGTAGTAGTTGTAGCAGTAGCAGTAGCAGCAGCAGCAGCAGTAGTAGTAGAAGTATTAGTTGCAATAGTAGTAACAGTAGCTGTATTTGTAGTAGCAGTAGTACTAGTAGTAGTGGTGGTTGTAACAGTTGTAATGGCCGTAGTAGTAGTAGCTACAGAAGCAGCAGTAGCAGCAGTAGTAGTCATAGTTGTAGAAGCAGTAGCATTAGGAGTAGCAAAAGTACTACTAGCGGAAGTAGTAGTTTTAACAATAGTAGTAGTACTAGGGGAGGTAGTAGTAGCAGTCATAGTAGTAGTAGTGATAATAGTAGCAGTAGCATTAGAAAAAGTAGAAGTAGTAGTAGTCGGAGTAGTAGTAGAAGCAACAGCAGCAGTAGTAGTAGTTGGAGCAGTTGTAGTAGCAAAATTAGTAGTCGTAGTAGTCGTAGTAGAAGCGGTAGTAGAAGTAACAGTAGTTGTAGCAGCAGTCATTGTAGCAGCAGAATTAGAAGTGGTAATCATATTAGCAGTTGTTGTAGTAGTAGTAGCAGAAGTAGTAGTTAGGGGAGAAGATGCAGTAGTAGCAATAGTAGTAGTAGTGGTAGTAGCAACATTAGTAGTCATAGTAGTAGTTGCGGTAGTAGTAGCAGCAGCAGTGGTAGCAGTAGTTGCGGTACTAGTAGTAGTAGGAGTAGTAGTAGTAGTCGTTGCAGTTGTAGCTGTTGCAGCAGTAGCAGTAGCAATAGTAATAATAGTAGTATTAATAGTAGTTGCCGTAGTAGTATTATTATTAGTAGTAGTAGTAGCAGCAGCAATAGTAGTAGTAGTAGCAGAAGTAGTAGTTGTAGTAGTAGTAGTAGCGGTAGTAGCGTTGGTAATAGTAGTAGTTGCTGTAGTATAGCAGAATTAGTGGCAATAGTAGTAGTAGATGTAGTAGTAGATGTTGTAGTAATGGAAGTAGTAGTAGCAGTATTTGTAGTAGGAGGATTAGTGGTAGCAGTAGTAGTAGTAGTAGTAGTTGCAGTAGTAGGAGTTACAGTAGTAGAAGTAGTAGTAGTAGTAGTGGTAGTAGTAGTAGTAGCAGTAGTTGTAGTAGTAGCAGTTGTAGTAGTAGTAGATGTAGTAGCAGAAGGAGTAGTAATTGTTATTGCAGAAGTAGTAGTTGTTGTTGTAGTAGGAGTAGTAGTTGTAGTAGTGGTACTAGTAGTAGAAGTAGTTGTAGTAGTAGTTTTAGTAGTAGTCGTAGTAGTGGTTATTGTAGTAGCGGAAGCATTAGCAACTGCATTTGTTGTAATAGTAGTAGTTGTAGTTGCAATAATAGCAGTAATAGTATTAGCCGTATCTGCAGCAGCAGTAGTACTGGTAGTAGTATCAGTAGTAGTGTAGTAGTAGTAGAAGCTGTAGTAGTAGTAGTAGTCGGAGAAGTCATAATAGTAGCAGCAACAACAACAATAGTTGCTGTAGTAGTATTACTAGGAGTAGTTGTAATAGTATTTGTAGCCACAGTAGTAGTAGTATTAGTACTAGTAGTGGAAGTAGCTGTAGTAGTAGCAGTTGTTATTGTTGTAGTAGCAACAGTAGTAGTTGTAGCAAAAGTAGTAGCGATAGCACTAGTTCTTACAGTTACAGCTGTATTAGTTGCATTAGTAGCAGCAATAGCTGCTATAGTAGTAGTAGTGGTGGTAGCTTTTGAAGTAGGAGTAGTTGTAGTTGTAGTAAGAGTAGTAGTAGTACTTGTCGTTGTAGTAGCAGTAGTAGTAGTAGCAATAGTAATAGTAGTAGTTCGGGAAGTAGTAGTATTAGTAGTAGCAATAGTAGTTGTAAAAGTAGTAGTAGGTGTAGTAGTAGTATTTGTAGGAGAAGTAGAAAGAGTAATATTATTAGTAGCAGCAACAGCAGTGGTAATAGTAGTATTAGTAGCAGTCTTAGTAGTTATAGTAGTTGTCTCAGCGTAGTTGTAGTTGTAGCCAAATTAGTAGTAGTAGCAGCAAGAGTAGCAGTAGCTGTTGTGGTAGTAGTAGTAGTAGCAGTAGCAGCAGTAATAGTAGCAATAATAGTAGCAGCGTAGTAGTAGTTGTAGCAGTAGTATGACTCCTACTACGACTACAACAACTCCTACTCCTGGTATGACTCCTACTATAACTCCTACTCCTACTACTGCTGCTCCTGCCACCACTACTACTACTACTACTGTTACAACTACGGCTACAACTACTCCTACATCTACTACTGCTGCTACTACTATTACTACTACTACTAACACTACTATTCGCCTACTACTACAACAACAACTACTACTATGACTACTACTGGTCCTCCTACTCTAACTACTGCTCCAACTACAACTACTTCTACTTCTACTACTACTACTATTACTACTACTCCTACTACTACAACTACTACTACAATTAATACTAAAACTACTACTGCTACTACTAGCACTATTACCACTGGTCCTACTACTACGACTACTACTGGTACTAATACTACCACTACTACTAATACAGCTACTATTACTGCTGCTACTACTGCTATTACTCCTACTACTACTACTACTACTACTGCTGCTACTTCTGCTACAAAAATAACTACTGCTACTATTACTGCTACTATGACTACTGCTATTGCTGCTGCTACTACTACACATACTACCACTACTACCACTACTTTTGCTGCTGCTGCTACTACTACTACTACTATTACTCTTATTAGTACTACTACTACGACAACAACTCCTACTAATACTACTAATACTACTGCTACTACTACTACAACTACAACTACCACTCCTACTCCTCCTCCTCCTCCCCCTACTACTATTACTACTACCAGAACTCTTTACTATTACTACTCGAACATGTACTACTACTACTCCTACTGCTCGTACAATAACTACTATTGCTATTAGCACTACTCGTTCTCCTACTCCTACTACTACTCTGACTTCTACTGCTACTATTGCTACAATTACTTCTATTGCCGCCGCTGCTGCTCCTACTACTACTGCGACTGCTGGTTCTACCATTATTCCTACTACTTCTACTATTACTACTACTCCTGCTACTACTACTACTATTTCTACAACAACTACTACTACTATTACTACAACTACAACTTCTTCTACAACCACTACGGCTGCCGCTGTTGCTACTAATGAAACTATTACTATTACTACTATAGCTAAATCTACTACTACTACTACTACAACTATTGTGACTACTACTACTTCTACAACTGTTACAACTACTACTGCTACTACTGCCTCCGATAATACTACTACTACTATTAAACAAATTACTTTTGCGACTGCTACTACTACTACAACTAGCTCTACTACTACTATTGCAATTATGACTGCTACTACTAGTGCTACTTCTACTACAACTTCTACAACCACTGCTACTACTACTACTTCCACTGCTATTACTACTACTACTACTACTAGTAGTACTACTTTTACAACTTCTTCTAGAACTTATGCTACTACTACTACTGCTTTTACAACTACTAGTACTATTACTACTACTAATACCACTACTAGTAGTACTTCTACTACAACTACTACTGCTGATAATACTTGTAAAACTACTACTACTCCTGCTGCTACTTTTACTACTACTACTACTACTACTACTACTACTACTATTGTGACTACTACTACTTCTACAACTGTTACAACTACTACTACTACTACTGCCTCCGATAATACTACTACTACTACTAAACAAATTGTTGTTGCGACTGCTACTACTACTATTGCAATTATGACTGCTACTACTACTGCTACTTCTACTACAACTTCTACAACAACTGCTACTACTACTACTTCCACTGCTACTACTGCTGCTACTACTACTAGTACTGCTTTTACAACTTCTTCTAGAATTTATGCTACTACTACTGCTACTTTTACAACTACTAGTACTATTACTACTACTAATACCACTACTAGTAGTACTTTTACTACAACTACTACTGCTGATAATGCTTCTAAAACTACTACTACTCCTGCTACTACTACTACTACTACTACTACTACTACTACTACTACAACAACTATTCCCACTCCTACCACTACTACTACTCCTACTACAGCTCCTATTGCTTCAATTACTAGTCCGACAACTACTCAGACTACAACTCCTACTACTCCTATTGCTACTACTACTACTGCAACAACTACTACTTCTAATACTACTACTACTACTACTATTATTACTACTACTACTTCTACTACTAGTAATACTACTACTACGGCTACTACTGGTAATGCTACTACTATTATTACTACTACTGCTACTACGGCAACTAACACTACTGCAACTACCACTACTACTATAACGATTGCTATTGCTGCTACTATTGCCTCTACTACTTCTAGTGCAACTAATACTTCTACTACTGCCATTCCTACTATTACTACCACTGCGACTGCAACTACTACAACTACTTCTACTACTACTACTACTCTAACTACTTCTACTACTACTACCACTACTCCAACTGCAACTACTATACTGCTTCCACAACTTCTAATACAACTAATATTGCTACTATTGCTACTACGGCTACAACAACAACAACAACTACTACTAGTACTACTACAACCACTACTCCAACTCCTACTACGATAACTACGACTACTGATACTACTATTACAACAACTGCTACTACTACTACTACTACTACTACTACTACTACTACTACTAGTACTACAACAACAACTACTACTACTACTACTACCGCTACTACTATTGCAACTACTACTGCCACTGCTACAACTATTACTACTACTCCTACAACTGCTACTAATACCACTACAACTACTATTGGTAGTATTAATACTAATATTACTACTACTGCTCCTTTTGCTGCATGTGCTACTATTACTACTTCAACAACAACTACTACTACTAATACTGCGATTACTACTGCTACCACTATTACTCCAACTACTACTCCTATTCCTACTGCAACAACTACTACTACAATAACAACATCTACTACTGCTACTGCTACAACTACTACTAGTGCTACTACTATTGCTACAACTACTCCTACCAGCTACGACTACTATTGCTATTACAACAACAACTACAAGTATTTCTGTTTCTGCCATTACGGCGGCTGTTGCTAGTACTACCACTCCTACTCCTACTACTACTACCACTCCTACCTCTACTACTTCTACTATTTCTACTCATACTAGTGCTACTACTACTATTGCAACTCTTACTACTACTCGAACTTATATTCCTACTACAACTACAACAACAGCTACTAATACTACTACTCCTCCTACTCCTACTACAACTACTGCTACAACAACTACTACGGCTACTGTTGTAGCTGTTGCTACTACTACTACTACTACTTCCACAATGTTGTTGCAGCTGCTACTACTACCACTACTACTTCTACTACTATTGCTGCTGCTGCTGCTACTATTACTACTACAACTACTACTACAACTACAACTACAATAACAACTATTACTGCTACTATTACTACTGCTAGTACTACTACTACTACTACTACTGCAACAACAACTACTTCTACTGCTACTATTACTACTACTACTACTACTACTACAAATACTATTACTACTTCTACTACTAACACTGCTTCTACTATTAATGCAACAACTACTACTATCGTTACTACTCCTACTATGACCACTACTACTCTTATTAATTCTACCACTACTATTGCTACTCCTACTACTCCTAGTATAACTCCTACTAGTACAAGTACTACTACTACCACCACCACCACCACCACCACTACTACTACTACTACACCTTCTATCACTACTTCTACGACCACCACCACCACCACGACTACTACTAGTACTCCAGCTGCTGCAGTTACTCCTACTACCACCACGACTACTACTACTTCTACCATTACTTCTTGTACAACTACTAATACTACAACTACTACTCTTACTTCTACTGTTACTACTAATATCACTACTTCTAAGGCAACTCCTTCTAGTACTTCTACTACTACAACTACTACTACAACTACTACAACTACTACTATTGCTACTACAACTACTACTACTCCTAATACTACTACTACTCCAAACATTCCTACTTCTATGACTGCTACAACTATTACTACTTTTACCATTGTTTCTACTGCTACTGCTATTACTACTACTAACACTACTTTAACTACCACAACTACTACTATTGCTACGGCTATTGTTGCCGCTAATGCTACTATTACTGCTACAACTATTAATACTACTGCTACTACTACTACTTCTGCTTCAGCTACTGCTACTACAACTGCAGCCACTACTACTACTACAAATACTACTACTGCCATAACTAGTACTAAAGCTACTACTGCTACTGCCACTGTGGCTACTAATATTACTACTACTACTATTCCGATTACTGCTATTGCTACTACTACTACTGCATCTACAACAACTACTACTACTACTTCCGCTACAACTCCTGCATCTACTACTACTACTACTACTACTACTACTATCTCTACTACATCTATTACTACTACTACTATCACTACAACTACCGCTACTACAACTCCTCCTACTACTACTACTACTACTACTACCACTACTACTACTACTACTACTACTAGTACTACTACTGCTACTACTACTACTACAATTACTACTATTACAACTACTACTGCAACTGCTGCTACTACTATTAGTACTCTTACAGCTTCTGCTATCACTACTACTACAACAACAACAACAACAACAACAACAACAACAACGACAACTATTACTACTACTACTACTTGTACTACTTTACTACGACTACTACTACTACAACTACTGCTACAGCTCCAACAACTATTACTACTACTTCTACTACAACAACAACTACTACTGTTATGACTACTACTACCGCTGCAGCTACTGCTACTTCTACAACTGCTTCAACTACTACTACATCTGCCACTACTACTGCAAATACTACTACTCCTACTCCTACTCCTACTACTACCACTACTCCTTCAAGTACTAATGCTATTACAACCACTCTTACTATCACGCTTGCTCCAACTTCTACTCCTACTATTGCCAATACTGCTACTATTGCTACTCCTACTACTATTGCCACTACGACTACTAAGACTACTACTGCGTCGACTACAACAACTACTTTTGAGACTGCTGCTGTCCTGCTGCTGCTGCTACAACTACTACTACTAGTACTGCTGCTACTATTGCAATTACTACAACTACTAATACTACTACTACCACCACCACCACCACCACCACTACCACTACTACTACAACTACTACTACTACTACTACTACTACTACACCTACTAATACTACTACTACTACTACTCCTCCTACTGCTTCTAATCCTACTGCTACTCCTACTCCTACAACTACCCCTAATACTACTATTACAGTTGGTACTACCACAACAACTGCTAGTACTTCGGCTTCTACTTCTGCTGCTGCTGTTGCTGCTAATATAGCAATCGGTAGTACTAGTACTCCTACTTCTACTACTTCTACTACTTCTACTCCTACAAGTACTACTACTTTACTACTTCTACAACTAGTACTCCTATTCCTACTGCTCCTATTACTTCTACTACTTCTACTCCTACTCCTACTACTACTACTATCACCACCACCACCACTATTACTACTACTACCACCACCACCACCACAACTACTTCTACTACTACTACCACAACCACTATTTCTACTACTAGTATAACTCCTACTACTCCAACTACTAGTACTAATTCTATCACTACTACGATTGCTACTAGTACTACTACAACAATTATTACCACTACCAATACTACTATCGTAGCAACTACTACTACTACCACTATTTCTACTACTGCTATTACTATTGCTTCTGCTTCTGCTACAACTACTACTACAGCTACTGCTACTACTACTATTACTGTAGCTTCTACTGCTACAACTACTGCAACTGCTACTACTGCTACAGCTACTGCAGCTACAAATACTACTACTACTACTACTTCTCCTCGTACTACTACTGCTACTACTATTGCGACTACAACTACTACTACCACTTTCGCTACTACTACTGTTATAACCACTACTACGAATACTACTACTAGTACTACTACTACTACGGCTACTACTACCTCTAGTACAACTATTGCTACAACTACTACCACTACGACTGCTGCTACTACTACTCCTACTGCTACTACTACTTTTACTACTACCACTACAACTATTATTATTAATAAAACTATTACAACTACTACTGCAACTGCGGCGACTACTACAGCTAATACTACAATTAAACCTGCTACTACTACAACTACAACTACTATTCTGATTGCTACTGCAACTACTACTACTACTACAACAACAACAACAACAACAACTACTACTACTACTACTAGCACTTCTACTACTACTATTACTGCTACTATTATTACTACTCCTACTCCTACTCGTACTCCTAGTACTACTACTACTATTACTACTACTGCTACTACAAGAACAACAACTTCTGTTTTGTCTACTACTACTATTGCTACTCCTACTACTGCCATAATTGCTACTACTGCAACTAAAGCTACTGCTACTACTATGACTATTACTCCTCCTACAAGTATTACTATTACCTCTACTATAACAAGAACAACTACTGTTATGGCTACTACTACCACTGCTATTGCTGCTACTTCTACTACTACTACATCTGTTACATCTACTACAAGTACTACTACTCCTACTCCAACTACTGCTACTACCACTGCTCCTTCTAGTACTAATGCTATTACTACAACTCTTACTACTACTCTTGCATCAACTTCTACTCCCACTACAACTCCAACTGCTACTATAGCTGCTCCAAAAACTATTGCTCCTACAACTACAAATATTACTACTACGGTGACTACTACAACTACTTTTGCTATTGTTGTTGTTGCTGCTACTACAGCTACTACTACTACTACTAGTGGTAGTAGTACTGCTGCTACTACTGCAACTACTACAACTACTAATACTGCTACAATTGTTGATACTACTACTACCCTACTACTACTACTACTACTGCTACTAATACTACTGCTGTTGTTGCTATGACTTGTACTACTACTTCTGTTATTGCTACTAGTACTATATTACAACTACAACAACAACCACAACTACTACTACTACAACAGCAATAACTACTACTACTAATACTACTACTACTACTCCTACTCCTACAACTACTCCTACTACTACTGCTGCTGTTGCTACCACAACAACAATTACAAGTACTCCTGCTTCTACTTCTACTATTGCTGCTGCTACAAATACAGCAACCGATACTACTCCTACTCCTACTACTTCTACTCCTACTAGTACTACTACTACTACTACTACTACAACTTTTACTACTACTCCTACTCCAACTTCCACTACTACAACTACGCCAAATACTACTACAACTACAACCACAACTACTACTATTCCTACTCCTACTACTACTACTACTACTACAACAAAAACAACAACGACTACTGCTACTACTGCTGCTGCTGCAACTACTACTACTTGTACATCTGTTGTTGCTGCTACTACTACCACTACAACAATAACAACCAATACTGCTACCATTACAACAACTACAAATATTACTACTACTACTACTGCTGCTGCTGCTAATACTACTACCACTAGAATTACGGCTACACCTACTACCACTACTGCTACTACTACTACTTCAATTACTACTCCTACTATTACTATTACTGCTACTACTACTACTAATACTGCTTCTACTACTACTACTACTACTGCTTTGCTACTCCTACTTCTCCTAGTACAACTCCTACCAGTACTACTACTAGCACTACTACTACCACCACTTTTACTACTACTACTACTACAACTACCACCACCACCACCAATATAACTCCTACTACTACTACTACTACTAGTACTACTTCTATCACTATTACAACTGCTACTACTACTACTACAACTATTATTACCAGTACCAATACTGCTATCGCAGCTACTACAACTGCTACCATAGTCACTACTACTGCTAATACTACTACTTCTACTTCGGCTACAACTACTAATACTACTTCTGCAGCTACTACTGCTACAGCTACTGCAAGTACTACTACTACCACCACCACCACCACTACTAATGCTGCCAGTATAACTGCTATTGCAACTACTGCTACTGCTACTACTACTACTACTACTTCTACTACAATAGCTCTTGCTACAACTGCTACTACTACTACCGTTGCTGCCACTACTTCTACTGTTGCTGCTGATGCAACTACTACTACTGTTGTTGCTGCTGCAACTACTACTACGGCAACTACTAATACTTCTAATGTTGTTGTTGCTACTACTACCGTAACAACTACTTTTCCCCCTACTATTTCCACGGCTACTACTACATAGGCTACTCCAACTAATACTACTGCCGCTACTACTACTACTATTACTAATATTACTACAACTACTACTATTGCAACTTCAACTATTACTACTACGACTACTATTGCTACTACTACTACTATTACTTCTACTACTAATACTGCTACTGCTTCTACTACTAATATTAGTAGTACTACCACTACTACTATAGCTACTTCTGCTACTACTACTGCAACTTCTACTGCTACTACAGCTACTATTTCTACACCTACTACTACTACTACTGCTACTACTATTACTACTACCACGAGTACTACTACAACTACCGCTACTACCACAACTGAAACTGTAGATACTTTTGCTACTACTACTGCAATTGTAGCTACTTATGCTACTATTACTGTTACTACTACTACAACTGTTGCAGCTACTGATACTACTACTGCTACTACTACTGCCACCGCTACTACTATTACTACTACAACTAATACTACTACTACTACTACTACATTTACTACTACTACGACTACTAAAACTACTACTGTAACTACTACTACTACTACGACAACTACAACTGCGGTCACTAATACTACTAGTACTACTACTTCTAATTCTACTACCACTGCTACTGTTGTTACCGCTACTGCAAGTAGTGCTAGTACTACACTACTTCTCCAACTGCAACTCCTATTGCTAGTTCTACTACTGCTGCTATAGTGCTATAGCTTCAATTACTACTACTTCTACTTCGGCTACAACTACTACTGCTACTACTTCTTTTACTTTCACCACTACTAATTCTATGACTACCACTTCTTATAATTAAAAAACAACTACTTCTAATACTACTACAACTAATTCCACTCCTACTGGTAGTAATACTACCACTGCTGCTACTACTACTAGTACTACCTAGGTGAATACTACTACTGTTAGCAGTTCTCCAATTGCTACCACCACTGCTACTACCACTAGTATGACTACTACTGTTACTACAACAACTACTACTACTACTACTACTACTATTATTACTACTACTACTACCACCACCACCACCACCACCACCACCACCACCACCACCACAACCACAACCACTAATACTTCTACTACTACAACTATGACTACTATTTCTATGACTACTACTACTACTACTTCATCTACTACAACTACTGCCACTGCTACTGCTATAGCTGTTGCTACTACTACTACTACAAGTTTTGCGGTTACTATTGCTACTACGGCCACTACTACTACAACTACTGCTACTTTTGCAACCACTGCTATGACTACTACTACTATGACTACTACAACAACAACTACTACTACTACCACTACCGCTGCTACAGCTACTACGGTTGCCACAACTATAACAACTAGAACTTCTACTAATGCTACTGCTTTTGTACTATTGCTACTGCTACTATTACTACTGCTACAACTACTACTACTATAACTACCACTATTACTACAACTGCTGCTGCTACTACTACTACTACTTCTTCTACTACTGCTACTGCTACTACTTCTACTACTACTATTACTAGTACTACCACTACTACTACTGCTACTTCTACTACTACTACTACTACAACTTCTACTGCTACTATAGCTACTACTTCTACTCTTACTACTACTACTGCTGCAACTACTACTACTACCACGAGTACTACTACCACAACAGCTACTACCACTACTGCTACTCTAGCTACTTTTGCTGCTACTATTGCTACTGTAGCTACTTCTGCTACTACTAACACTACTATGACTGTTACTTCTGCTACTAACGCAACCACTAATACTGTTATAACTGCTACTGCTACTGTTACTTCCGCCACCAATGCTATTAATACTACAATTGCTACAACTACAGCTATTACTACTACTACTACTAGTATTATTACTACTACACGACAACTTCTAATGCTGCTACCTATACTACTGCTACTACTACTAATAATAATTCTACCACTACTACAACTTCTACTACTACTACTACTACTACTACTGTAACTACTGCTGCTATTGCTATTATTATTATTACTACTACTTCTACCACAACTCCTACTCCCACTACTACTCCTACTACTACAATTACTACTAATACTAATGGTACTACTACTACTACTACTACTACTTTTGCTACAACTAGTACTACAACTACTAAAATTACGGGCACTACGCTGCGGATACTGCTACTACTACTAGTATTTCTACTACTACTCTTACTACTTTCACCACTACAACAACTACGACTACAACTTCCACTACTACCACTACGACTTCTTCCACATCTACTGCTGCTACAGCTTCAAATACAACTTCTCCTTTTACTACATCTACAACTACTACGGCTACTACTAGTCCCACGACTACTACCGCTTGTACTATTACTGCTATTACTACTACTACTACTACTACTGTTGCTGCTGTTGCTCCTGCTGCTACTACTGCCACTACTTTTTGCTACTTTTGCAACTACTTCTACCACCACTACTACTACTAGAGCTATTAGCCCTACTACTTCTACTACAATTACTACAACAACAACTACTACTACTACAACTACTAGAATTTCTATTACTACTACTACTATTTCTATTACTACAGCTACTGCAACATTGACTTCTGCTGCTAATACTACAACTACTACTACTTCTATTGCTAATACAACTTCTATAACTGCTACTATTATCGCTTCAAATACAACTTCTTCTCTTACTACTTTTGCCACTCCTACTGCTACTACTACTATCACTACTACTGGTACTAGTACTACTACTACAACTAATACTACAACTACTACCACTACTACAACAACTAGTACTTAAGCTACTGATACTACTACTACTTATCCTACTACTCCTACTTCTGCTACTACTGCAACTACTACTATGGCTATTGCTACTACTACTACTACAACTACAACTACTACTGCTACTGCTACTACTACTACCACCACTATTACTACTACTACCACTGCTACCACTACTACTACTACTACTATTGCTACTACGATTAAACTACTACTACTACTGATAATGTTGTTACTACTGCTACTACTACCACTACTACTGTGACTTCTACTACTACTACTACTACTTCTCTTACTACTACTACAACTACCACAATTACTACCACCACTACGGCTACTACTACAACTTATCCTACTGCTACTACTTTTGGCGCTTCTATTGCTACTGCTAATACTACTATTATAGCAACTATTGTTGCTGCTACAATGACAAACGCTACTTCTACTACTTCTACTACTACCGCTAATACTACTGCTAGTACGCTAGTACCACTACTCCTGCTATCGCAACCACAACAACTATTTTTGCTTCTACTATGACAACTATAGCTACGAAAATAACTATTACTGCAACAACAACAACTACTACTACTACCACTACCACTACTACTATTGCTGCTACTACTACAACCGCTGTAGCTGCTACTATTGATACAATCGCTGCTACTGCTACTACTTTTCCTACTATAATTACTAATCAAACTACTACTACTGCAAGTACTACTGCTACTCCTCATAAAACTTCTGCTGCTACTATGCTTCAACTACTACTAGTATTTCCACCACAACTGCTACTACTTTTGCTACTGCAACTACTTTTGCTACTACTACTACTTCTCCTACTATAATTACTAATCAAACTACTACTGCTGCAAGTACTACTGCTACTCCTTATAAAACTTCTGCTGCTACTATGCTTGAACTACTACTAGTATTTCCACCACAACTGCTACTACTGCAACTACTATAACTCCACAACTACTATATTATTAGTACTACTGCTTCAACTACTACAACTACTCCTGCTATAGCTATTACTGCTATGATCACTACTACTACTACTACCACCACCACCGTTACTGCTCCAACAACAACTACTACTCCTACTACTACTACTATTACTACTACTACTACAACTGCTACTACTACAGCTACTACAACTTTTACTACCAATACTGCTACTACTACTACTGCTACTACTACCACTGCAGCTGCCACAGCAGCTGCTACTACTCCTGTGACTTCTCCAACTACTATGACTACTGCAACTACTAGTACTGCTACTAATCCTGCGGCTACTGCTACCGCTACTACTACTACTTCTACTACTACTTCTACTACTACTATTGCTCCTGATTTGAATACTACCACTACTGCAGCTAGTACTATTAATACCACCACTACTACTCCTACTAATACTACTATGACAATAATTTCTGCTGCTGCTGCTACTACTACTACTATTGCTACTTATGCGAATTCTACTATTACTCCTACTATGACTACAGACGATAGCACAGCTACTACTACTACAATTTCTGCTCCTACTTCTCCTACTTCTACTTCAACAACTGCAATTGCTTTTACCACTACTACTCCAACTACTGCTACTGCTGCTACTACTTCTACTTGAACTTCTGCTACTATTGCTTCAACTGCTACAACTACTACTACTATGACTACTACAACTATTACTAATACCAATACTACTATTACTGTTGCTGCTACTGCGGCTACTATTACAACTTTTGAACTCCTAATACTACTGCTGCTACTAATGCTACTGCTACGACTACTAGTACTATTGGCAGTGTTACAACAACTATTGCTACTACTACTACCACAACTTTTGCAACTCCTAACACTACTCCTACTACTACTACTGCAACTATTACTAATACTATTACCAGTATTGCTACTACTACCACAACAAGAACTGCTATTACTACTGCTAGTGCTACTACAGCTACTACTACTATTACTACTAACGAACCAACTACTACAACTACTACTGCTACTACTACTACAATTGCTACTTTTGCGACTATAGCTACTGCTACTACAACAATTACACTTACTACTACTACAACTACAACAGCAACGACAACCACTACTACGAGTACTACTACAACAACTACTACCACTATCACTACTACTATTGCTACTAGCACTATTACAACTACTACTTCTAGTTCCATTACTACTTCTACCACTACGACTACTGCTGCTACTACTGGTACTACTACTGTTGCTACTACTATTACTACTACTATTACTACTACTAAAACTACTATTACTACAACTACTACTATTACTACTACTTCTACTACTAATACTGCTACTGCTTCTACTACTACTATTAGTAGTACTACCACTACTACTACTACTACTTTTACTACTACTACTTTTACTACTACTACTCCAACTTCTACTGCTACTATAGGTACTACTTCTACTCCTAATTCTACTGCTACTACAACTATTACTACTACCACGAGTACTACTACAACTACTGCTACTACCACAACTGGTACTGTAGCTACTTTTGCTACTACTATTGCTACTGCTGCTACAGTTGCTGCTGCTGCTGTTGCTGCTTCTGCTACTACTACTACTACTACTACCACCACTGCAGCTGCTACTACTACAACATTTACTGATACTACTACTACTGCAACTACTACTACTACAACAATTACAGCTGCGACTACTTCTACTACTTGCACTACTGCTAATAATTCTACTAACACTGCTACTGTTGTTGCTGCTACTGCAACTAGTGCTGGTACTACACTACTCCTATTACAACTCCTATTGCCACTACTACAGCCGCTGCCACAGTGTTACAACTTCAATTAATACTCCCTCTACTTCTGCTACTACTCCTTTTACTTTCACTGCTACTAATTCTACGACTACTACTTTTACTAATTCAATAATAACTACTTCTAATACTACCATAACTACTTTCGCTCCTACTGGTAGTAGTACTACCATTGCTACTACCACTACTAATAGTACTACCATAGCGACTACTACTACTGTTAGTAGTTCTCCTACTACTACCACCGATGCTATTGCTACTGGTATGACTACTACTGCTACTACAACAACGACAACTACAACAACTACTGCTGCTGCTACTACTAATACAGCAACAACAACAACAACTACTATTACAAATAATACTACTACTACTACAATTATGATTACTATTTCCATGACAACTACTACTACTATGAATACTTCATCTACTACAACTATTGCTATTGCTACTGCTATAGCTACTGCTACTATTACTACTACAAGTTATGCGATTACTATTGCTGCTACCGCTACTACTACTACAACTACAGCTACTTTTGCAACCACTACTATGACTACTCCAACTAGGACTACTACAACTACAACAACTACAAGCACTACTGCTGCTATAGCTACTACGGTTGTCACGACTACAACTACTACTACTTCTACTTATGCTACTGCTTCGATACTATTGCTACTACTACTATTACCACTGCTACAACCACTACTATTGCTACTCCTACTATTACTACTGCTACAACTACTACTATTGCTACTACTACTATTACTACTGCTACAACTACTACTACTGCAACTACTACTATTACTACTACTACTTCTACGACTACTACTACAATTACTAGTACTTCCACTACTATTATGGCTACTTCTGCTACTATTACTGCAACCTATACTGCTACTACAGTTGCTGCTTCTACTCCTACTACTACTGCTACTACTACTACTACCACCACGAGTACTACTACAACAACTGCTACTACCACTACAGCTAATGTAGCTAATTTTGCTACTACTACTGTTACTCTAGCTACTTCTGCTACTACTACTACTGCAGCTACAACTGCTATAGATACTGCTACAAGTACTACTATTACTAATGTCGCTCCTACTCCTACTACTACTACTACATTTACTGCTACTACTACTACTACTACTGTAACTATTACTACTACGACAACTACAATTGCGACTATTAATACAATTAGTACTACTGCTACTAATTCTACTACTACTACTACTATTTTTGCCGCTACTGCAACTAGTGCTAGTACTGCACTACTTCTCCTACTATTACTCCTATTGCTACTACTATTACTACTGCTACAGTGCTACTACTTCAATTATTCCTACTTTTACTTCTGCTACTACTACTACTGCTGCTACTTTATTTACTTTCACTGCTACTAATTATACGACTACTAATTCTGCTAATTCAACAACAACTACTTCTAGTACTACTATAACTACTTCCACTACTACTGGTAGTAGTACTACCAGTGCTACTACTACTACTACTAGTACTATAATAGCTACTACTGTTACTGTTAATAGTTCTCCTACAGCTACCACCACTGCTACTACTACCGGTCTGACTACTATTGCGACTACAACAACAATAACAACTACTACTGCTGTAGCTATTACTAAAACTACTACTACTACTACTACTATTACAACTAATACTACTACTACTACAACTATGACGACTATTTCTATGACTACTACTACTACTACTACTTCATCTACTACAACTACCGCCACTTCTACTGCTATAGCTGCTACTACTACTACTACTACAAGTTCTGTGGTTGCCATTGCTGCTAGGACTACTACTACTACAACTATTGCTACTTTTGTAACCACTAATATGACTACTACTACTATGACTACAATAACAACAACAACTACTACCACTACTGCTGCTACAGCTACTGCGGATTCCACGACTACAACTACTACTACTTCTACTAATGCAACTGCTTATGTACTATTGCTACTACTACTACTATTACTACAACTACTACGACTCCTACTACTACAACTGCTACTACTACAACAACAACTACTACAAGTACTACTACTACTACTATTACTAATACTAATACTACAACTACTATTACTACTATTACTATTACTACTACTACTACTACTACTACTACTACTACCGCTACGGCTGTTGCTGCTCCTACTGCTACTTCTCATACTATTACTACTATTACTATTACTACTACTACTACTACTACTACTACTACTACCGCTACGGCTGTTGCTGCTCCTACTGCTACTTCTCATACTATTATGACGATTGCTACTACTACCACTACTAGTAGTACTACTACTGCTACAACAACTACTACTAATACAACTATGACTACTACAACTGCTATTACTGTTACTTCTGCTACTGCAACTGCTACTAAGAGCACTACTACTACTACTACTACTGCTGCTACTTCTACTACTACTACTACTACTACTACTGCACCAACTGTTGTTAATTCTGATTCTATGACAACTACAGTAGCTTGTTCTACAACAAATACTACTACAACTTCTACTTCAACTACTCCTATTGCTTCTACCACTACTTGTCCTACTGCTAGCACTGCTACTACTACAACTATTGCCACCACTGCTGCTACTACTGCTGCTTCTGCTATTGATACTACCACTACTACTCCTATAGCTGCTATGATTACTACTTCTGCTACAATGACTACTACTTCTTCTTCTACTACTACTACTACAACCACCACCACCACCACCACCACCACTACCACTACTGCTACTACTACTTTAAATACTATTACTACTACTACTACTACCACCACTACTACTACTACATCTACTACTACTACTACTACTAGTTCGGCTACTACAACTTCTGCTACTGGTAATACTGCGGCTACCACTTCCACTGTGACTACGATTACTGTGACTACTGATACTACTGCTACTTTTGTTACTACTATTACTTCTACTACTACCACTACTACTGCTACTGCTACTACTTCTATTGTCACAATGACTACTACTATTGCAGGGACTAATACTACTGCTACTGTTACTGCTACTACTACTACGATGATTACAACTATTACTGCTGCTACTACTACCGCCACCACTACTCCTACGACTACCGCTACACTAATACTACTATTGTTGTTGCCACTAATACTACTACTACGACTACAATAATTACTACTTCTACTACTACAACTACTACTATTACTACTACTAAGGATATTACTTCAACAACAATAACAACTACTACTACTACTTCTCCTACTACTGCTACTATTGCTGCCACAGCTACTGCTACAACTACTACTATTGCTACTGCTACTACTAATACTACTAATACTACTTCTACTACTACTAGTACTGGCACTACCACTACTGCTGCTACTAATGCTACTGCATCTTCTACAACAACTACAAATACTACTGCTACTACTTCTACTACTACTACAACTACAACTTCTACTACAACTACTGCTACTACAACAACAACTAGTACTAATACGACTACTACTACTACTTCTGCTAATACTATTGCAAGTACTATTGCAACTATTGTAGCTACTACTACTACTACTACTACAATAACTGCTATTACTGCTACTACTACTACTACTACTAATACTGCTTCTACTGCTACTAGTACTGGCACTACCACTACTGTTGCTACTATGCTACTACATCTTCTACAACAACTACAAGTACTACTGCTACTACTACTATTGCTCCTCCACCTACTATTGCTCCTCCACCTACAAGTACTACTATTGCCACTACGACAACTACAACTACCATTGCTACTACTTCTACTGCTACTTCTGCTACAACAACTACTACTACAACCTTGACTACTAAAACTACTACTACTACTTCTACTATTGTTACTTTAGCTACTACTGCTATTATCGCTGTTACTACTACTACTACTATTATTGGTACTATTGGTACTACAACTACTACAACAACAACTACCAATGTTGCTATCGCTACTATTGCTACTGCAATTACTACTACTGCTACTACTACTTCTACTACCACTACTGTTACTACTAATATTACAATTTCTACTACTAGTACTTTTGCTACTACTACTGCTCTATGACTACTACTACAACTGCTACAACTCCTGCTGCTGATGTTGCAGCTACAGCTATCGCTACTACTACTCTTACTTCTCCTAATTCTACGACTACTACTACTACTACAACTGCTATCACAATAACAACTACTACTTCAAATAGTGCTACAGCTACTACTACTGCCACTACAACTAATAATACTACTACTATAGCTCCTCCACCTACTACTACTACTAGTACAACTACTGCTGCCACTAATACTACTACTGTGCTACTACTATTAATATTGCTACTATTTGCTCCACTCCTATTGCTACTATTAATAACTACTCCTACTACAAATACAAATACTAATATTTTTACTAATCATACTCCTGCTACTACTGCTACTACTCCTACAACAACAACTACTACTACTGCAACTACCACAGCTACCCCTACCACTACTGCTCCTGCTACTTCTATTATCGCTACTACTAATACCACTACAACTAATACAGCGGCTAATATTGTTGGCATTACAACTTCAATTACTAGTACCACTACAATTATTACTATTGCTGCTACTACTACTCCTGCTGCTGCTGTTACTACTAATACTACTTCTGTTACTGCAACTACTGTTACTACTACTCCTAGAACTATAGCTAATACTACTACTACTTCTACTATTACTACAACTAATACCACTACTTCTGCTTCTACTACTACTACTACTACTACTACTACTATTACTACTACTACTACTACTACTATCACTAATACTACTACTACTGCTGCTACTATTACTATTAACACTACTACTACTCTAACTATGACTACTATTTCGACTACAACTACTACTACAACTACTATCATCGCTACTGCTATGGCTACTACTACTACTACTACTACTACAAGTTCTACTATTGCTAATACAGCTACTGCTGCTGCTGCTGCTGTTGCTACTACTACTACTACTACTACTACTACTACTACTACTACTATAACTACTACTACTACTACAACAACAACAACAACTACTACTACTATAGCTACTACTACTACTACTATTACTACTACTAGTTCTGCAACTAATACTACTCCTCCTACTACAGCTACTACTACAACTACTTCTTCTTCTACCACTACTACTCGTGGTACTACTACTACCATAGCTACTACTACTACAAATACTGCTACGACTACTTCTACTACTACTACTTTAGCTACTAGAACTACTACCACAAGAACAACTACTAATACTACTATTACCACAACTACTACCACAAGAACAACTACTAATACTACTATTACTCCTCCCACTACTGCTACTACTAATACTACTTGCTATAACTACTATTACTACCACTACTACTCCAACTCCTACTCCTACTACTCCTCCTACTATTACTTCTACTACTACAACTACTACTGCTACTATTTCATCTACTAGTACTCTACTTCTTCTACCACTACTACTACTGCTGCAACAACTAGCGCAATTATGAGCGCAACTAATTCTGCTACCATGACTATTATTGTCGATACTACTACAAATACCACTCAACTACTACTACTATCACTACTGCTACTGCTGCTAATGCTACGGCTGCTACCACCACTACTGCTGCTGTTGCTACTGCCGCTACTACTACTACTGCTACTATGATGCTACTACTAGTACTACTATAACTACTAGTACTATAATCCGTACTGCTGCTTTCATTACTATAACTACTTTTGCTCCTCTTACTGCTATGATGACTACTACTACTACTACTACTACTGCCCTTGCTGCTACTGCTACCATTATTACTACTACCACTACTCCTACTACTACTACTTATACTACTAGTACTACTACTACTACAACAACAACTACTACTACTAATACAACTACTCCTACTACTACTAGTATAATGACAACTACTACTGCTACTAATGCAACTACTACTACTACTACTTCTACTACTACTAATACTACTACAATTACTACTACTACTACTACTTCTCCTACTACTACTACTATTCCTTCTAGTTTTTTAGATACTACTACTACTATTGCTTTAACTACTACAATTACTAGTATTACGGTGATTACTTCTGCTACCGCTACTACTTTAACTACTACAACTACTAGTACTACTGCTACTACTTATGCTAATGAAACTACTAGTACAACTACTACTGGTGCTGCTACTACTAGTACTAGTAATACTAGTGCTAGTACTACTATGACTAATACTACTACCGCAACTACTAGTACTACTACTACTACAGCCACTACTATTACTGCTACTTCCACTACTACTACTATTACTAATACTGCTACTTCCACTACTACAATTACAACTGCTACTATTGCTACTACTACCATTACTATCACTACTCCTACTATTACTATCACTACTACTACCACAACTACCACTACTATTACTGTTGTAGCTATGACTACTACTATTACTAAGACTACTGCTACTACTACTACTACTACAACTAATACTGATACTACTTCTGCTACTACTGCTACTAGTACTACTACTGCTACAACTATAACTATGACTACTACCAATGCTAATATTGATTCAACAATAATAACAACAACAACAACTACTACTACTACTACTTCTACTTTGACTCCTACAACAATAACAACAACAACAACTACTACTACTACCACTCCTACTACTCCTAATTCTGGTACTATAATGACTATTATTGCACTAGTAGTAGTAGTAGTAGCAGTTGTAGTAGTGGTGGTGGTGGTGGTGGTGGTGGTAGTAGTAGTAGTAGCAATAGTGTTATTAGCGGCAGCAATAGCAACCGGAATAATAGTAGTTGTAGTAGTAGTAGTTACTACATTAGTACAAGTAGCAGCGGTAGTAGTTGTAGTACTAGCAGTACTAATACCAATAGAAGTTGTAGTAGTAGAAGTAGTAGTAGCAGCAACAACAATAATAGTAGCAGTATTAGTAGTAGTAGTAGCAGCAGTTATGGCAGTAGTAGTAATAGTGGCTGTAGTAGTAGTAGAAGCAGTTGTTGCAATAGTAGTTACAATAATAGTATGAGTAGCGGTAGTAATGGCTGTCATTTTAGTAGTAGTAGTGGCAGCTGTAGGAGTAGTAGTAGGAGTTTTGGTAGTTGTTGTAGCTAAAGTAGTAATAGTAGTAACAATAATAGTAGTAGTAGTAATAGTCCTAGCAGAAGTAGTAATACTTGTAGCTGTAGGAGTTGTAGGAGTAGAAGGAATAGGCAAAATAGCTATAGTACTACTAGCAGTAGTAGTAGTGGTTGTAATAATTGTAGTAGTAGTAGTAATAGTAGTACTAGCATTAATAGTAGCAAAAATAGTAGCAGTACTAGCAAAAGTAATACTAGTAGCAGATAGGGTTGTGCATTATTTGATTCAAACCAAATAAATCGATCGAACTGAAATTGAATAACTAATTTAGTTTGGCTTATTCGATTTTCAGTTCGGTTCAGTTTTGAAAATAAAAAATTTAAAATTCAGTTCGGTTTCAATTTTTGATTTTGAAAAACCGTAAAAACCGAACTAAGCCAAATTAAATATTATATATAAATACATAATGTTAGTTTTGGTTTTATTTTTTATTTCAATTTAAGTATAATTAAATTTAAACTAAAAAAATAAAATCTTTTTAAATTTTTGGTTTTCGGTTTAAACCAAACTGAACTAAAATATTTCAGTTCAGTTCGAATTCTGTTTGTATAATATTCAGTTTGGCTCGATTTTTGATTTTGAAAATTCAAAAATTTTGGTTCGATTTATTCAATTCGGCTCAGTTCTGTTTTAACCGAATGCACAACCCTTGTAGCAGAAGTAGTTGTAGTAAAAGTAGCAGTAGTCATAACGGTAGTAGTAGTAGTAGTAGTAAAGTACTAGCAACAACAGCAGCAGCAGCTCTAGGAGTAATAGTAGTAGTTGTTGTTGTTGCAAAAGCAGCAGTAGAAGTAATATTATTGGTAGTCGTAGTAGTAATAGTAGTAGCTATAGCAATACTAGTAGTAGCAGCAGTAGTACCGGCAGATGTAGCAGTAGAGAAGGTAGTAGCTATCATAGTAGTAGTAGTAGTAATTGCAGCAACAATAGCAATAGGAGGAACAGCAGTAGTATAAGTAGAGTAGCAATAGCAGTAGTAGAAGCTATAGTTGTAGCAGTACTAGTAGTAGTAGCATTAGTAGTTGTAATAGTAGTCGCCATAGTAGTAATTATTGTACTAATCATAGTAGTAGGAGTTGGGGTAGTTGTAGTAGTAGTAGCTACAGTAATTATAGTAGTAATAGTATTAGTAGTAGTAGTAGTAGTTATTGTAGTAGCAATAGTAAAAGTAGCAGTAGTTGTAGTAGCTGTAGTAGTAGCCATTGGAGTAGTAGTAGCAGTAATAGTAGTAGCAATAGTAGTAGTAGTTATAATAGAAGTAGTAGTAGTTGTTGTAGCAGTAGTAGTTATAGTAGCATTAGTAGGAGTAGAAGCATTTGGAGTAGTAGTTGTTATAGTTGTAGTAGTCACAATAGTAGTGGTAGTAGCAGTAGTAGTAGTAGTAGTAGCTGTAGTAGCAGTAGTAGTAGCCACACTTGTAGTAGCCATAGCAGTATCAGTAGTAGCAATAGGAGTATTAGTAGTAGCAAAGTATTTGTAGTTCTAGCTATAGTAGAAGTAGTAGTAGCTATAATAATAGTAGCCATAGTAGCTGTAGCAGCAATAGCACTAGTTGTAGTAGTAGCAGTAGTAGCGGTAGTAGTAGTAATAGTAGCAATAGTAGGATTAGCAGTAGAAAGATTAGCAGTGGTAAGAAAAGCACAATTTGCAGTAGTAGTTTTAGTAGTAGTCATAATAGTAGTAGTAGCAGCAGCAGTAGTAGTTGTAGCAGAGGTCCAAGTAGTACTAGATGTAGAAGTAGTTGCTATAGTAGCAGCAGTAGTAGTAGTTCAATAGTAGTTATTGTAGTAGTAGCTGTAGCTATGGTAGTAATTGTAGTAGCAGCAGCAGTACTCTTAGTAGTAATAGAAGTAGAAGTAGTATCAATAGTAGTCATAGTAGCAGAAGTCGTAGTAGTAGTAGAAGCAGTAATATTAGTACTAGAAGTAATAGTAGTCGCAGTAGTAGTAGTAGTATAAGTAGCAGCAGTAGTAGTGGCAGTAGTAGTACCTGTAGTAGTAGCATTAGTAGTAGGATCAATAGTAGTTTTTGTAGGAGTAGCACCAAAAGTAGTTGTATTAGTAGTAGTAGTAGCAGTTGTTGTGGTTGTTGTTGTAGTAGTAGTAGCAGCAGAAGTAGTAGCAGTGTCTGTAATAGTAGCAGTAGGAGCAAAAGTAGCAAGAGTAGAAGTAGCTGTACTAGTAGTGTTAGTGTTAGTAGCAGTAGAAGCATTAGCAGTAGTAGTAGGAGTCGCAGTTGTAGAAGCAGCTGAAGTAGTAGCTATGGTAGTAGTAGTAGTAGCTAGAGTAGTACCAATAGTAGTAGTAGTGGCAGGAGTAGTTATAGTAATAGTAGCAGAAATAGTAGCAAAAGCAATAGTAATTGAAGTAGTAGTCGTAGCAGCAGCAGTAGTAGATGTAGTAGGAGGAGTAGTAGTGCTAGTAGTAATAGTAGAAGTAGTAGTAGTCATAGTAGTAGTAGTGAAAGTAATAGCATTAATAGTAGTAGTAGTAGTAGCAAAATTAGTAATGTAGTAGTAGTACTAGTTGTAGTAGTAGTAGTAGTAGTAACAGTAGGAGTAGTAGCAGAAGAAATTGTAGTAGTAGCAGAAGTAATTGTTGTAGCGGTTGTAGTACTAGTTGTAATAGGAGTAGTAGTAGAAGTAGTAGTAGTAGTAGTGGCAAAAGTAGTTTTAATAGTAGTTGGAGCAACAGTAGTAGCAGAGGTAATAGCAGAAATAGTAGTAGTAGTGTTAGACATAGTTGTTGTATTAGTAGTAGTAGTTGTAGTAGCAGTAGTAGTAATAGTAGTAGTAGAAGAATAGTAGTAGTATTTGTTACGGTAGTTATGGTAATAGTAGTAGTAGTAGCAGTAGTCGTTCAAGGAGTAGTAGTTGGAGCAATTTTTTTAGTAGCAGGAGTTGTAGTAGTAGCTGTATTAGTAGTAGCAATACTAGAACTAGCAGTCATAGTAATTGTATCAGTATAGTGATAGTAGTAGTTGCAGCAGTTGTTATAGTAGTGGTAGTAGTAGTAGCAGCAATATTAGTTGTAGTTGATGGTAGCAGTAGCAATATTAGTGGTAGTTGTTATAGTCGTGGTAGTAGTGATGGTAGCTGTAGTTGTATGAGCAGCAGTAGTTGTATGAGCAGCAGTTGTTGTAGGAGGAGTAGTACAGTAACAAAAGTAGTAGTAGTTGTAGTTGGTATTGTTGTTGTGGAAGCAACATTAGTTGTAGTAGCAGTAGCCATAGTAGTAGTAGTAATTGTAGTAATAGTAGCTACTACGGCAATAGTTGCAGTAATAGTAGTAGTACTATAAGCAATAGTTGTACTAGCCGAAGTAGTAGTAGTAGTAGTAACAATAGTAGTAGTAGTAGCAACAACATTAGTTATAGTAGTAGTAGTAGTAGTAGCAGCAGCAGCAATAGTATTAGTAGTAGTAATAGCAGTAGCAGTAGTAGTAGTCGTAGTAATAGTATTAGAAGCAGGAAGAGTAGTAGCAGCAGCAGTAGTACTAGTTGTTGTAGTAGTGGTCGAAGTAGTAGTAGTTCCATAGCAGAAGTAGTAGTAGTAGTAGTAGTAGTAGTAGTAGTTGCGTGAGTAATAGTAGTAGTATTAGTAGTAGTAGTAGTAGAGTAGTAATAGTAATAGTGCTAGTAGAAGTTGTAGTAGCAGAAGCAGAAGTATTATTTGCAGTAGTAATCATAGTAGTTGTACCAGTAGTAGTTGTTGCAGCAGTTGTGGTAGTTGTAGTAGCAGTAGTATTCGTAGTTTTATTAGTTGTGGTAGTAGTAGCAGTGGTAGTAATAGTAGTAATAGAAGTAGTAGTAGGACTAATTATAGTAGTAGCAGTAGGAGTTGTAGCAATAGCAGTAGTAGGGGTAGCAGTAGCAGTGGTGGTAGTAGTAGTAGTAGTAGCAGCAGTAGCAGTGGTAGTAGTAGTAGTAGTAATAGTAGCAAATGTAGGAGTAGTAGTATTAGTAGTAGTAGCAGCAGTAGCAGTGGTAGTAGTAGTAGTAGTAATAGTAGCAAATGTAGGAGTAGTAGTATTAGTAGTAGTTGCAGTAGTTGTAGGAATAGCAGAAGTAGTTACAATAGTAGTTGAAGTAGTAACAGCAAAAGTAGGAGCAGTTGTAGCAGTAGCAGTAGTATTATAAGTAGTAATAATACTAGTAGAAGTAGTAGTAGCAGAGGATGAGGTTGTAGTGGTAGTAGTAGTAGTAGTAGTTATAGTAGTAATAGTACTAGTTGTTGTTGTAGCAGCAGTAGTAGTAATTGTAGTGGTTGTTGCAAAAATAGTAGCAAATGTGGTAGTCACACTAGTAGGTAGTAGAATTAGTAGCCGAAGTTGTAGCAAAAGTAGTAGTAGTATTAGTTATCGTAGTAGTGGTAGTAGTAGTACTAGTTGTTGTTATATTAGTAGTAGCAGTAATAGTAATTGCGATAATACTAGTAGTAGTTGTTGTTGTTGTTGTTGTAGTAGTAGTAGTAATAGTAGTGGAAGTAGTAGTAGCAGTAGTAGTAGTAGTATTAGTAGTAATAATTGTAGTAGTAGAAGTGGTATTAATAGTATTCCATTTTCCATCACTAGTAATCGAGACGGGATGAGTCGATGCTAGGTGCCATGCTTATCCCTTGTTGTAGTCTCGGTAGCAATAATAGTAGTAGTAGTACCAGTAGTCATTATAGTAGCAGTGGTTGTAGTAGCAGAATTTGTAATAGAAGTAGTAGCAAAAGTGGTTGTTGTATTAGTATCAATAGTAGTAGCAAAAGTTGAAGTAATAGTAGGCGAAAGAGTAGCAAAATTAGCAGTAATAGTAGAAGCAATGGTAGTTGTAGTAATAGTAGTAGCTGGAGCAATAGTATTAGTAGCGGTAGTAGCAGTCGAAGTAGTAGTAGTTGTAGTAGCAAGAGTATTATTAGTAGTAGTAGTAATGACAGTAGTAGCAATAGAAGTAGTAGCATAAGTAGTCATAGTAGTAGTAGTAGTAGTACCAATAGTAGTAGTAGTTGTTGTTGTAGTAGTAGTTATTCTACCAGTAGCAGTAGTAGTTATAGCCATAGTTGTAGTAGTAGTAGTAGTTACTGTAGTAGTAATAGTAATGTTGTAATAATAGTAGTAGAAGTAATAGTAGTAGTCATAATAGTAGTAGCAGTAGTAGTAGTAGTAGTAGTAGTAGTTGTTGTTATTGTTGTAATAGTAGTAGTAGAAGCAGTAGTACTAGTACTAGTAGCAGTAGTAGTATTAGTAGTAGTAGTAGTATTAGTAGTAGTAGTAGTCATAGTAGTAGTGGTAGTAGTAATTATAGTAGTAGTGGTCGTAGTACTAGTAGCAACAAGAGTAGTAGTAAGACTAGCAGTACCAATTGTAATTGAAGTAGTAGTGGTGGTGATGGTGGTATTGGTAGTAGTAGTAGGAGGAGGAGGATGAGGAGGAGGAGTAGTAGTAGTAGAAGGAGTAGGAGTTATAGTAGTAGTGGTAGTATTATTAATAGTAGTAGTGGTAGTAGAACGAGTAGGAGTTATAGTAGTAGTAGTAGTAGTTGCTGTTGTACTTGTACAAGAAGTAGCAATAATAGTAGTTGTAGTAGCAGTGCTTCTTGTATTAGTAGTAGTAGTAGTTGCAGCAGTGGTTGTAGAAGGAGTTGCCGTCGGAGGAGTAGTAGTAGTAGTAGTGGGAGTATTAGTTGGAGTAGTAGTAGCAGTAGGAGTTGGAGTAGGTGTAGTAGCTGCAGTAGTAGTAGTAGTTGTAGGAGTGGGAGTTGAAGTGGGAGGAGGAGTAGTAGTGGTTATTGTTGTAATTGTAGCTATTGTTGCAATAGTTGTTGTAGTAGTAGTTGTTGTTGTAGTTTTTATTGTAGTAGTAGTAGTAGTAGTACCAGTAGTAGTCGAGAGTAGTACAAGGTGTAGTAGTAGTAAGAGTGGTAGCAGTACAAGTAGCAATAGTTGTTGTCGTAGTAGTAATTGGAGCAATATTAGTAGTAGTGGTATTAGTAGTAGTAGTAGTAGGAGTTGGTGTATGAAGAGTAGTTGAAGTAGCAGTAGTTGTGGCAATAGTACGAGTAGGAGCTATTGTTGCTATAGTTAGTAGTAGGAGTAGCAGTAGTCATACAAGGAGTCGAAAAAAGTGTATTAGCAGTAGAAGTAGTTGTAGTAGTTGTAGTAGTAGTAGAAGTAGTAGAAGTAGTTGTTGTTGTAGTAGTAGTAGTGCAGTAGTAGAAGTAGTTGTAGTAGTAGTAGCAGCTATGGAAGTAGCAGCAGTAGTAGAAGTAGTTGTAGTAGTAGTAGTAGTAGTAGTCACAGTCATGGTAGTAGTACCAGTAGTCATTGTAGTAGAAGTAGTAGGAGTAGAAGTAGTAGTAGCAGCAATAATAGTAGTAGTAGTAGTATTAGTAGTAGTACTAGTAATAGACATAGTAGAAGTAGTAGCAGTAGTAGTATTAGTTGTTGTTGTAGTAGTAGTAGTACTATTACTACTACTACTAGTAGTAGTAATAGTAGTAGTAGGAGTAGTTGCAGTAGT
>RXID01015671.1:0-20965 GCA_005019695.1 Trichopus zeylanicus subsp. travancoricus | reverse complement strand
TACAACTATTTCTTCAACTACTACTATTACTACTACTACTACTACTACTACTACTACTACTACTACTACTACTACTACTACTACTACTACTACTACTACTACTACTACTACCATTACTTCTACTGCTACTGCTGCTCGTACTACTACTACTACTCTTGCTGCTACTTCAGGTGCCGCTACTTCTACTATGACTACCACTACTACTATGGGTACTACTGCAACTACTACTGCTACTACTATAACACTTCTGCTACAATAACTACTACTTGAACTACTACTACTCCTACTACAACTACAATAACGACTATTATAACTACTACTACAATTAATACAAATTCTCCTACTAGAACTACTAATACTACTAGTACTGCTACACCTACTACTACACTAATGCTTTTACTACTAGTACTACTAACACAACTGTTACTACTACTACTACTAGAACTATGACTACTGCTACTACTACTACTACTACAAATAATTCTACAGCTACTACTATTGCTTCTACTGCTACTACAACTACTACTGTTGCAGCAATTGTTGCTGCTGCAAATAGAACTTCTACTGCCACTTCAACTACTGCTGCTGCTACTGCTACTACTACTATTACTACTTCGACTACTACTATTACTGCTACTTCAACTACTACTGCTACTACTACTACTACTACTACTACTACTATGACTATTACAACAACTACTACTATTACAACTACCACTACGGCAACTACTAGTACTACTTTTGCAACTACTACTACTGCTACTTTTACTACTAGTACAACACCTACACCTACACCTACTACTACTACCGCAACCAATACAATTACTAGTGCTACTACTATTACTACTACTACTACTACTACTACTACTACTACTACTACTACTACAACTATTACTAAAGCTGCTACAACTACTGCAACTACAAGTACTACATTTGCAACTGCTACTACTACTACTACTACAAATGCTGCTACTGTTACCACAACTATTAATATTCCTAATACCACTACTACTTCTACTACTACTACTACAACTACTACTGATACGACTGCTACTAATGCTACTACTGCTACAACTACTACTACCACTACTCCTGCTACTACTACTACTACTACTTCTACTACTACTACAACTACAACTACTCTTGTTACTACTACTTCTACTTGTACTACTACTTCTACTACTCCTAATACTACTCATGCTGCTACTATTTCTACTGCTACTACTGCTACTACTACTACTACTACTACTACTACTACTACTACTATAACTACTACTTCTACTACTATTACTACTACTTCTACAATTACTACTACCACTACGCCTAATACACCTACTACAAATGCTAATATTGCTAATAGTGATACTACAATGATTACTACTACTTCTATTATTATTACTATTACTGCTACTACTACTCCTACTACAACAACAACAACAACTACTACTACTAGCATTACAGTTACCACTGCGACAGCTACTATTACTAATACTGCAACAACCACTACGACTCTTACTACAATTGCTACTGCAACAACAGCTACTCCTCTTCCTCCTACTACTACCACTCCTCCTCCTCCAACTACTAATACGGCTACTACTACTACTAGTTCTATTGCTGCTACTGCTACTACAATTATTACTACTACTGCTATTACTACTACTACTACTACTACTACTACTACTAGTACTCGTATTGTTCCTACAATAGCTCCTACTATTACTACTACAATTGCTGCTATTACTACTATTACTATAACTACTACTAAAATAATAATAACTACTTCTACTAGTACCACTAGTAGTACTGCTACTGCAGCTTCTACTGCCATAACTGCTACTATTACTACTACTAGCACTACTACTACTACTATCACTGCAACTGTTACAACTACTATAACTACTCTTACTGCTACCACTACCGCTAGTACCACTATTACTCCTAACACACCAACTACAACTACTACCATTACTACTACTATTGTTACTACTACTACTACCACTACAGATGTTGCTATTACTACTACTTCTACTACTACTTCTACTATCATCACTTCTACTACTACTACTACTTCTACACCTTCTCGTACTACTACTCCTATTACTACTACTCCTCCTCCTAATTCTAATACTACTACTATAGCTGCAACTACAACTGCTACTACTACTATTTCTATTACTACAACTCCTGCTACTGCTACTACTTCTATAACCACTACAACTACAGCTATAACAACTACTGCTACTGCTACAACAACTACTGCTACAGTGAATACTATTACTTCTACAACACAACTACTTCTGCTATTGCTGCCGCTGCTACTAGTGTTACTACAACTACATTTGCTGTGACTAGTGCTACTACTACTACTACTACTGCTACTGCTACTCCTGCAACTACTACTGCTACTGCTGCTCTTGCGACTAGTACTGTTGCTACTTCTAGGATGACCACTACTACTACTACTATGAGTATTACTACTACTACTACAACGATGATAATAATAACTTTTTCTGCTACAACTACTAGTACTTCTACTACAGTTGCTGCTACTAGTGCAACAGCTACTACTACTACTTTGAAAACTAATACTACTCCTAATACTCCTACTACAATGACTACTACTACTACTACTACTACTTCTTCTACTACTACAATAAGAACTATTACTGGTTATACTAATACTACTACTGCTGCTGCTATTACTAGTACTACTACCACCACCAACACCACTATTACTAATACTGCTACTACTACTACAACTATTACAACTACAGCTGCAAGTACTATTATTACTACTACAATTACTTTTACTCCTACAATTACAATTATTACTGCTACTACTGCTACTACAATTACTACGACTTCTACTACATCTAGAACTATAACTCTTACTACAACTACTGCTGCTACGACTATTACTGCTACTACTTCTGCTACTTCTACTTCTATTTCTCCTACTACTACTACTACTACTACTACTACTACCATAATTACTACTACTACTGCTTCTGCTGCTACTGTTGTCAGTAATACTATTACAGCTATTTTTACTACTATTGCTACTACCACTACTTCTACTCCTACTACCACTACGATTAATATTAGTTCTGCAACTACTGTTACTACTAATTCTACTATTACTACTGTTGCTGCTATTACTATTACTACAACTACAACTATTGCTACTTCTACTACTACTCCTACTACTATTACTACTTTTTACTACTACTATTACTACTCCCGCTATTAGTACTACTACAACTACTCCTACAACAACAACTACTGCTACCGCTAATACGACTAGTAGTACTATTACTGCTTCTTAAACAATAACTACTACAGTACTACTAGTAATACTACTATTACTTCTGCTGCTGCTACTACTGCTGCTGCTACTACTACTTCTACTACTACTACTGTCACTACCACTACTCCTTCTAGTACTATGACTATGACTAGTATTCCTGCTACTACTGCTACTACTACAACACTACTACTCAACTACTACTACTTGACTTATTACTACTCCTACAACTACTACTACTGCTACTACCACTACAACCATTCCTATTGAAACTACTGCTACTCGTACTACTACCATTACTTTGACTAATACCACTATTACTCCTATGACTGCTACTAAAACTACAACTGATACTACTACTCCTCCTATTATTATGACTATTACTACTACTACTATAATTAATACAAATTCTCCTAGTACAACTACTAATACAGCTAGTACTACTACCCTTACAACTACATTAATACTTCTCCTACTAGTACCACCAATGCTATAGTTACTACTACTACTCCAATAACAACAACAACTACTACTACTACTACTACCGCAACTACTTCTACTCCTACTACTACTGCTATTACTGCTACTACTACTACTACAACTAGAACATCTACTACAACTTCTAATACTATTGATGCTAATACTACTAATACTACTACTACTACTACTACTACTACTACTACTACTACTACTATTACTACTACTACTACTATTGCTACTACAACTACTACAACATCTACTACTACTACTACTACAATGACTACTACAACCACTACGGTAGCTACTAGTACTACTTCTGCAACTACTACTACTACTACTATTACTACTACTACTACACCTACACCTACTACTACTGCTGCTACACCACCACCACCAACAACAACAACAATAACACCAACAACAACAACTACTGCTACTACTTCTGCTATGACTACTACTTCTAATATGACTACTACTATTACAACAACTACTACTCCTACTACTGCTTCTACTACTACTACTACCACTACACCTACTACTACTACTATTACTATTACTACTACTACTACAACTTCTACTAATACTTCTACAACTACTTCTAATCCTACAACTACAACTACTCCTACTTCTACTTACTATGACTACTATAACTACTACTACAGCTACTACAATGACTACTACTACTACTATTACTGGTATGGTTACAATTTCAACTACCACTGCTATTACTACTTCCACTATGACTACTACTAGTACAATGTCTACTACCTCCACTACAACTATGACTGCTATTGCTACTACCCTACTACTTTTGCTACTACAACCACTACAATTACTACTACTAATACTAAAACTACTACTACTACTATGACTATTGCTACTACTCCTACATCTACTACTACTACTATAAATAATACTATTACTACTACTACTTCTACTATGACTTCTTCTACCACTTCTACAAGTACTACTACCACTACTACTGCTATTACCACTACTATTACTACTACTATTACTACTTTAACAGCTGCAACAACTACTACTTTTGTTGTTGCTCCTACTACTACTCCTACTACTACTATGACTGCTCCAACTATGAGTACTACTACTATTACTACTACTAAAATTACTATTGCTATTACTATTGCTTCTCCTAGTCCTATTACACTCCTACAACTACTCCTATTACTGTACTACAACTAATACTGCTAGTATTTTGACTATTACAACAACTACTATTTCTATAACTATTACTACTTCTACTGCTACTCCTACTCCAATTACTACTCCTACTACTACTACTACTATGACTACTAGCACTTCTATTGCTATTACTGTTACTAGTACTACAACAACAACAATAACAACTACTACTTCTACTGCTACTACTACTATTGCTACTAGTGCTACTACAATAATAACTACTACTAACACTACTACTACCACTGATAATACGACTACTACTACTACCACAACTACTAATCCAACTACAACAACTATTGCTACTACTAGTAGTAGTAGTACTACTACTAGTAGTTGTAGTACTACTACTACTACTAATACTAACAATAATACAACAACTACTTCTACTTCTACTACTACTACAACTACAATCACAACTACTACTATGACAACTACAACTACTTCTACATCTATTACAATAACAAATACTACTACTATTGCTACTACTTCCACAACAACTACTGATATGACTACTAAAATAACTAACACTACTTACTAATACTACTACTACTACAACTCCTACAATAACTACTCCTACTCCTACTACTACTAATACCACTACAAATACTACTACTACTCCTATGACTACTACAACTACTTCTACAACTACTACTACTACTCCTACAACTATGACTATTACTACTACCACATGTAATACAAATTCAGCTACTACAACTGCTAATACTGCTACTACTACTACTCTGACTACTACTCTACTACTTGTACTACCACCGCTATTAATACTACTATTACTACAACAAAAATAACTACTACTACTATTGTTGCCGATGCTGCAACTAGTAGTAGTAGTAGTAGTAGTAGTAGTAATGGTAGTATGAGTAGTAATAGTAGTAGTAGTACTTGCAGTAGTATAAGTAGGAGGAGTAGGAGTAGGCATCATAATAGCAGTAGTAGGAGCAAGAGTAGTTGTAGTTGTGGCAGGAGCCAGAGTAGGAGTAGTAGTAGTATTAGTTGTAGTAGTATGAGTAGTAGTAGTAAGAGTAGGAGTTGGAGAAATAGTAATTGGGGCAGTGGTAGTAGTAGTTGTTGTAGGAGTAGTTGTAGTAGAAGGAGTTTGAGTAGGAGTAGTAGCAATTGTGCTAGTAATAGAAGTAGTAGCAGCAGCAGTAGCTGTAATAGTAGTAATAGTAGTAGTAGTAGTAGTAGTAGTAGTAGTAGCAGTAGGAGCAAGAGTAATAAGAGTAGTAGTGGTAATAGTAGTAACAATAGTAATAGTAGTAGAAGTGCCAGTAGTAGTGTTGGCAATAGTACAAGTAGTAGCAGTAGTAGTAGGTGTAGTAGTGGTTGTAGCAGTTGCAGTTGTCGACGCAGTGGCAACAGTAGGAGTTGGAGTAGGAGTGGCAATCCGAGTTGGAGTAGTAGTAGTTCCATTAGGAGTAGTAGTAATAGAAGTAGGAGTAGGAGGAGTAGTAGTAGTAGGAGGAGGAGGATGAGGAGGAGGGGGAATAGTAGTAGTAGAAGTCATGGGAGTAGGGGTACAAGTGGAAATAGGAGTAGTGGTATTAGCATTAGTAGTAGTAGTTGGAGTGGCTGTATTAGTAGTAGTTGGAGTAGTAGGAGTAATAGGCGCAGTAGCAGCAGCAGCAACAATCGTAGTAGAAATAGTAACGATAGTGGTAGTAGTTGTCATTGGAGTACTACTAGTAGTAGTTGTCATTGTTGTTGTAGTAGTAATAGTAGTAGGAGTAGATGTAGTAGTAGTTGTAGTAGCAATAGTAGTAGTAGTAGTAGCAGCAGAAGTCATAGTAGCAGTAACAAAAGTAGTAGTATTTGGACTAGTAGTTGGTGTAGGAGATGGAGTTAGACTAGTAGTAGTAGAAGTAGTACTAGTACTAGTAGTATTAGTCACACTAGTAGTAGTAGTAGTAGTAGAAGTAGTGGTACTAGTAGAAGTAGGGGTAGTAGCGGTAGTAGTAGTTATAGTAATAGTATAGTGATAGTAATTGAAGCAGTAGTAGCAGATGTATTAGTAATAGTAGTAGTAGTAATAGTAGTAGTAGTAGTAGTAGTAGTAGTAGAAGTAGTTGTAGTAGAGGTAGAAGCGGTAGTATTATTAGCAATAGTAGTAGTGGCAGAAGTAGTAGTAGCAGCAGTAGTAGTAGTACTAGTTGTAGTTGTTGTAGCAGCAGTAGTAGTAGCAGAAGTAATAGTAGTTGTTGAGGTAGTAATAGTTGTACTAACAGTAATAGTAGTCGTAGTAATTCTAGTAGCAAAAGTAATAGTAGTCTTAGCAATAATAGTAGTAGTAGTAGTAGTAATAGTACTAGGAGTTGCAGCTGTAGCAGCAGCAGTAGTAGTAGCATTAGTAGCAGTAGTGACAGTAGTAGCAGTAGTAGTGGCAGCAATAGGGGTAGAAGTAGTAGTAGCAGTGGTAGTAGTAGTTGTAGAAGTCGTACTAGTACTAATAGCTAGAGTAGTAGTAGTTATTATAATAGAAGTAGTTGTAATAGCAGTAGTAGTAGTAATACAAAGAGGAGTAGTAGTAGTAGTAGTAGTTGCAATAGGTTGTAGTAATAGTAGTAGTAGGCCTAGTAGTAGTAGTACCGAGAGGAGTAGTAGTAGTAGTGGTAATAGCTGTAGTAGTAGTAGCAGTTGTTATAGTTGTAGTGGCAGTAGTAGCAGTACTTCTAGTATAAATAATAGTAATCACAATAATAGGAGTAGTAGCCGCAGTAGTTGTAGTAGTAGTAACAATAGTAGTAGAAGCAAAAGTAGCAATAGTAGTAGTAGTTGTCGTTGTTGTTGTTGTTGTAGTAGTAGTATTATTTGTTGTAATAGGTGTAGTAGTAGTAGTACTAGTAGTAGTACTAGTAGTAGCAATAGTAGTAGTAGCCGTAGTAGCAGTAGTAGTAACGGAAGAAGTAGTTGTTGCAGTACTAGTTGTAGTAGTAGTACTAATAGTGGTAGTGTTAGTAGTGGTAGTAGAAGTAGTAGTAGTAGTAGTAGTAGTAGTAGCAACAGTAGTTGTTGTAATAGTTGAAGTAAAAGTAGAAGTTGTAGAAGAAGTACTAGCAGTAGTTATAGTATTAGTAAAAGTAGTGGTTGTAATATAAGTAGTAGTAGTAACAGTAGTAGCAGGTGTTGCCGCCGCAGTAGCAGTAACATTAATAGTTGTTGTAGTAGTAGCAGTAGCAGCAGCAGTAGTTGTACTAGTAGTTGTAGTAGCAGTAGTAGAAGTAGTTGTAGTACTAGCAATACAAGTAGTAGTAGTACTACTAGTACTAGTAGTGCTAGAGTCAGTAGTTGTAATAGGAGTGGTTGTAGGAGTAAGGGTAGTAGTAGGAGCAGTGGTAGTAGTAATATTAGTAGTTATAGTAGGAGTAGTAGGAGTAAAAATAGAAGTAGTCATTGTAGTGGTTGTAGAAGTAGTTGTAGTAGTCGTAGCGATAGTTGTAGTAGCAGTAGTAGCAGTAGTCGTATTAGAAATAGTTGTAGTAGTAGGTAGTAGTTGCAGTAGTAGTTGTAGTAGTAGTGCTAGTAGTAATAGTAGTAGTAGTAATAGTAGTAGTAGTAGTAGTAATAATAATAATAGTAGTAGTAGTAGTAGTAGTAATAGTGCTAGTTGTATTAGTAGCCGTAGTAGTGGTAGTAGTAGTAGTAGCGGTAGAAGTCATAGCACTAGTAGTGGTTGTTGTAGTAGTAGTCGTATCAAACATTGTAGTTGTAGTAGTATCAGTAGTAGTAGCAGTTGCAGTAGTAGCAAAAGCAATAGTATTAGCAGTCGTAGTAATAGCGGTAGTAGTAGTATTAGCAGTAGTAATAGTAGTAGTAGTTGCATTAGCAGTAGTAAGAGTAGCAGCAGCAGCAGCGGTAGTAGTTGTAGTATTAGTAGTAGCAGTAGCTATGGTAGGGGAAGTAGCAATAGCTATAGTAGGGAAGTAGCAAATGCGAAAGTAGTAGTAGTTGCAATTGCAGCAGTAGTAGTATCACTAGCAATAGTAGTGGTGGTAGAAGTAGCGTTAGCTATAGTAGTAGTTGTAGTAGTAGAAGTAGTGGTGGTAGTAGTAGTAGTAGTAGAAGTAGTAGTAGTAGTATTAGTAGTGGGTGGTAGTAGTAGCAGTAGTAGTAGCAGCAGTAGTAGTAATAGTAGTAGTAGTAGTAGTTATTGTTGTTGTTGTATTAGTAGTAGTAGTAGTAGTAATAGCAATAGTAGCAAATGTAGTGGTCATTGCAGTAGCAGTAGTAGTAGTAATAGGAGTAGCAGTAGTGGCAGCGGCCTTGTTTGTAGTAGTAGTAGTAGCAGCATTTGTAGTTGCAGAAGTGGCAGTAGTAGTAACAATTCTGAAAATGGTAGTAAAAGTAGTAATAGTACTAGTAGTAGCAGTAGTAGTACTAATAGTAATAGTAGTAGTAGCAGTTGTAGTAGTAGTAGCAATTGTAGGACTGCTAGTACGGGGAGTAGTAGTAGTAGTAGTAGTTGTTGTTGTTGTTGTGGTAATAGTAGTATTAGTAATAGTAGTACAAGCAAAAGGAGTTGTAGTAGAAGTAGTAGCACCTGTAGTAGTCGTCGTAGTAGTAGTAATAGTAGTAGTATTAGTAGTAGTAGTAGTAGTGGGAGGAGTAGCAATAATAGTAGTTGGAGTAGAAGTACTAGTAATAGTAGTGGTAGTAGAAGTAGCAGTAGCATTAGTAGCAGTGCCAGTAGTAGTGGAAGCAGTAGTAGTTGCTATAATAGTGGTAGTTGTAGTAGGAGTAGTAGGGGTAGCATGGTAGTAGCAATAGCAATAGCAGTAGGTGTAGCCGCAGCAGTATAAATAGTTATGCTTGGAGTAGTACCAGTAGTGTCAATAGTAGCAGTGGTAGTAGTAGCTGTTGTAGTTGTTGGAGTTGTAGTAGTTGTAGTAGTGGTAGCAGTAGTAGCGGTGGTAGTAGCAGTAGTATTAATAGTAGTCATAGTTGTAGTTGTTGGAGTAGTAGCAGTGCTAGTAGTCAAAGTTGTAGCAGTAGTGTAGTTGTAGTAGACATAGTAATAGTAGTAGTAGCAGTAGTAGTTGCAGTAGTAGTGATAGTTTTAGTAGTAGTAGTTGTAGTAGTAGTAGTAGTAGTAGTAGTAGCAGCAGCAGTAATAGGAGTAGTAGTAGTAGTAATACTGGTATCATAAGTAGTTTTGAGAGTAGTTTTTGGAGTAGGAGTAGAAGTAGTAGCAGTAGTCGTATTAGTAGTAGTTGTAGTTGTAGTAGGACTAGTAGTAGTAGTAGTTGTAGTAGTAGTAGTAGTAATTATTGTAGGAGTGGTAGTAGTTGTAGTTGTGGTAGAACTTGTTGTAGAAATAGTGTAGTAGTTGTAGTTGCAGTAGTAGTAGTAGAGGTAGTGTTTGTAGTGGTAGTAGACTTTGTACTAGCAGTAGTACTCGCAGTATTAATATCAATAGTAGTAGCAATAACAGTAGTATTAGCAGTAATAGTAGTAGCATTAGCAATAGTTGCATTAGTAGCAGTTGTAGTAGTAGTGGTGGTGGTGGTATTAGTTGTTGCAGTAGCTGTAGTAGTGGTTGTAGCAGTAGCTGTAGCAATTGTGGCAGTAGTAGTAACAGTACAAATAGTATTAGTTGCAGTAGTGGTAGCTGTAGCAATAGCAATAGTTGTAGTAGCCATAGCTATTGTAGTGGTGGTGGTGGTGGTGGTGGTGGTGGTGGTGGTAATAATTGTAGTAGTTATTGTTGTTGTAGTAGCTACAACTATTGTAGTGGTAGCAGTAGAAGTAGTAGTTATAGCCGTAGTGGTAGTATGAGTAGCATTAGTGGCAGCAACATTATTAGCGATAGTAGCAGTAGTAGTGGAAAAGGTGGACATAGTAGTTGTAACAAGTAGTAACAGTAGTAATAATAGTAGTAGTAATTGTAATGGTACTAGTTGTTGGAATAGTAGTAGTCGTGGTGGTAATAGTAGTGATAGAAATAGTTGTAGTTATAGCAGTTGTAGTAGTAGGAGTAGTAATAGTCGTAGTAGTGGCGGTAGTATACGTAGGAGTTGTAGTAGTAGTAGTAGAAGAAGAAGAAGAAGTTGCATTAGGAGTAGTAGTAGTAGTGGTAGGAGTAGTTCTAGTTGTAGTAGTAGTAGTTGTAGTATTAATAGTAGTCATAGTTATAGTTTCTGTAGTAGTAGTAGTGCTAGTAGTTGAAGTTGTACTAGTAGTGTAGTAGTAGTAGCAATAGTAATAGTATTAGTAGAGGTAGTAGCAATAGTAGTAGTAGCAGAAGTAGTCATTGTAGTAGTTGCAGTAGTAGTCGTAGTCATAGTAGTAGTAGTTCTAGAAGTAGTAGCAGGAGTAGTAGTAGTATTAGTGGTAATAGTAGTAGTAGTAGTAATAGTAGTAGTAGTAGTAGTAGTAGTAGTAGTAGTAGTAGTAGTAGTAGCAGCAGTAATAGTAGTAGTAGCAGTAATACTGGTAGCATAAGTAGTTGTTAGAGTAGTTTTTGGACTAGGAGTAGAAGTCATTGTAGTAGTTGTATTAGTAGTAGTTGTAGTTGTAGTAGGACTAGTAGTAGCAGTAGCAGTAGCAGCAGAAGTAGTAATAATAGTTGGAGCAGTGGTAGTAGTTGTAGTTGTAGTAGAACTAGTTGTAATAATAGTGTAGTAGTAGTCGCAATAGTAGTAGTAGAGGGAGTAGTTGTAGTTGTAGTAGACGTTGCAGTTATAGTTATAGTAGTAGTAGTTGTTGTTGTTGTCATAGTAGTAGTAGTAGCAGGAGTAGTAGTTGTTGTAGTAGTAGTAGTTGCAGTTGGAGTAGTAGTAGTATTAGTACTCGTTATGGTAATAATAGTTGTACTACTAGTAGTAGTAGAAGTAGTAGTAGTAGCATTAGTTATAGTAGTAGTATTAGTAGTAGTACTAGTAGTAGTAGTAATAATAGTAGTAGTAGTAGTAGTAGTAGTAGTAGTAGCAATAGTAGTTGTAATAGTAGTAGTTGTAGTAGTAAAGTAGTATTAGTAGCAATAGTAATATTAGTAGTAATAGTAGTCGTAGTAGCCGTAGGTGTAGAATTGGTTGTAGAAGTTGGAGTAGGAGTACTATTAGTAGTAGTACTAGCAGTAGTACGATTTGGAGACAAAGTAGGAGTAGTAGTAGCATTTGCAGGAATAGGAGTAGTAGTAGTAGTGGTAGGCGGAGGAGTAGGAATAGTATTAGTTGTTGTTGTTGTGGAAGTAGTAGCAGCATTAGTAGTAGTTGTTGTAGTAGTAGTTGTATTAGTTATGGTAGTATTAGTAGTATTAGTAGTAGTAGTAGTAAGAATTGGCGTGGGAGTAATAGTAATTGGAGTAGTGGTAGTAGTTGTAGTAGTAGGAGAAGTAGTAGCAGTCGAAGTTGGAGTGGGAGTAGTAGAAGTTGTACTAGTAATAGAAGAAGTAATAGTAGTAGTACTAGTAGTAGAAGTAGTAGCAATAGTAGTAGTAGTGGTAATAGTAGTAGCTGTAGTGATAGGAGTAACTGTAGCAGTAGTGGTAGTAGTAGTGGTAGAAGTAGTTGTAGTAGTAGTGGGAGTAGTAGTTGTTGTAGTAGTTGTACTTGTCGAAGAAGTGGTAGGTGTTGGAGTTGGAGTAGGAGTGGTAGTACGAGTTATAGTAGCAGTAGTACTAGTATGAGTAGTAGTAGTAGTAGCAATAGTCATAGGAGTAGGAGTACGAGTGGTAATACGAGTAGTAGTATTAGCAATAGTAGTTGTCAGGGTGGCTATAACAGCAGTAGTCGGAGCAGTACGAGTAGGCGCTATAGCAGCAGCTACACAAGTAGAAGCAGTACTAACTATACTTGTAGTAATTGGAGTAGGAATACAAGTAGTAGCAGTAGTAGTAGTAGTAGTAGTAGTAGTAGTAGTAGTATTAGTAGTAGTAGCAGCAGCAGTAGCATCAATAGTAGTTGTAGTAGTTATAGAAGTAGCAGGAGTAGTAATAGTAGCAGAAGTCGTAGTAGTAGTAGAAGAAGTACTAGGATGTGGAATAGGAGTAGGAGTAGGAGGTGGAGTTTGAGTAGTAGTAGCAGAAGTAGTAGTAGTACTAGTAGTATTAGTCATAGTAGTAGTAGTAGTAGTAGTAGGAGGAGGAGGAGGAGGAGGAGGAGGAGTAGTAGTAGTAGTTATTATAGTAGTTGTAGTTGTAGTAATAGTATTAGTCATAGAGTTGTAGTTGTAGTAGCAGTAGTAGTAGTAAGAGTACTAGTAGTAGCAGAGGTAGTTGTGGTAGCAATAGTTACTGTAGTAGTAGCTGCAATAGTTGTAGCAGTAGTAGTAGCAGAAGTAGTAGCAGAAGTAGTAGTAGTAGTAGTAGTAGTAGTAGTAGTAGTAGTAGTAGTAGTAGTAGTAGTAGTAGTAGTAATAGTAATAGTAATAGTAGTATTAGCAGTGATAGGAGTAGTCATAATTCTAGTAGTATATGTAATAGTAGGTGTAGTTTGAGTAGTAGGAATTGGTATATGAGTAGTAGTAGTAGCAGTAACACTAGTAGTGATAGTAATAGTAGTAGGAGGAGGAGGAGGAGGAGGGTGAGGAGGGCGAGGAGTAGTAGTTGTAGCAATACTAATAGTAGTAGTAGCAGTTGTCATAGTAATAGTAGTAGTAGCAGCAGCAATAGTAGTAGTACTAATCGTAGTAGTAGTAGTACTAGGATTTGTAGTTGTAGCAGCAGCAGTTGAAGTAGTACTTGGAGTTGCAGTCATAGTAGCAGTAGGTGTTGTTGTTATCGTAGTACTAGTAGTAGTAGCATTACTTGTAGTGGTAGCATTAGTAGCAATAGTAGTAGTAGTAATTGTTGTTGTTGCAGTACTAGCAGTAGTAGCATTACTAGCAGTAGTAGCATTATTATTAGTAGTAGTAGTTGTTGTTGTTGTGGTTGCAATTGTAGTACTAGGAGTTGCAGTTGTAGCCGCAACATTGGTAGTAATTGTTATAGTAGTAGCAGTAGGAACAGTAGTGGCAGTAGTTGCAGAAGCAGCAGCAGTAGTAGCAGTTATAATATAGTTCTAATAATAGTAGTAGTTGTTGTTGTTGTAGTAGTAGTAACAGGAGTATATATAGGAGTAGGGGTAGTAGTGGGGGCAGTAGTAGCAGTAATAGTTGTAGTAGTAGTGGTGGTAGTAGTACGAGGAGGAGTAGTAGGAGTGGCAATTGAAGTAGTTGTAGCAGTAGAAGTAGTAGCAGTAGTGGCAGCAGCATAAGTGCTAGTAGCAGTAGCAGTAGTAGTAGCAGTAGTCATCGCAATAGTAGAAGTAGTAGCCATAGTAGTAGTAGTGGTAGTAATAGTAGTAGAAGCAGTAGTAGCAATAGTTGTAGTAATAGTAGTAATAGTTGTAAAAGTAATAGTTGTAGTGGTAGTAGTAGTATTTGTAATAATAGGTGTGGTAGTACTAGTACTATTAGTAGCAACAGTAGTAGATGTAGGAGTAGGGGTAGTAGTGGGAGCAGTAGTAGCAGTAATAGTTATAGTAGGAGTGGTGGTAGTAGTAGTAGGAGGAGTAGTAGGAGTGGCAATAGAAGTAGTTGTAGTAGTAGAGGCAGTAGCAAGAGTGGAAGTAGCATAAGTAGTAGTAGCAGTAGTCATCGCAATAGTAGAAGTAGTAGCCGTAGTAGTAGTAGTGATAGTAGTAGTAGTAGAAGCAGTAGAAGCAATCGTTGTAGTAATAGTAGTAGTAGTAGTTGTAGTAGTAGTAGTATTTGCAGTAATAGCTATGGTAGTAATAGTAATATTATTAGCAACAGTAGTAGTTGCAGTAGCAGTAGAAGTAGTAGCAATACTAGTAGTAAAAGTAGTAGTAGTAGAAATAGTAGTAGTAGTACAAGTAGTTGTAGTAGTAGTAGTAGAAGTAGTAGCAGTAGTAGTTGAAGTACTGGTAGTAGTAGTCTAGTAGCAGTTATAGCAATAGAAGTAGGAGTAGTAGTTGTAGTAGTTGGAGTTGATGCCGCAGTAGCAGCAATAATAGTAGTTGTTGTAGTAGTAGTACTAGTGGTAGTAGTAGTAGCAGTAGTAGCAGTAGTAGCAGTAGTATTAGTAGTGGTGGTGGTACTATTACTAGTAGTAGAAGTAGTAGTAGTACCTGAAGTGGTTGTAGTAGTCATCGTAGTAGTAGCTGTACAAGTAGTAGTACTAGTAGTAGTAGTTGTAATAGGTGCTAGTGTAGGAGTAGGGGAAGTAGTAGGAGCAGTGGTAGTAGTAGTAGAAGTTGTTGGAGTAGAAATAGTAGAACTTGTAGTAGTAGCTAGAGTAGTAGTTGTAGTAGTAGCAGTAGTAGTTGTAGCTGTGGTGGTAGTAGCAGTAGTAGTAGTAGCAATAGTAGTAGTAGTAACAGTGGTAAAAGAAGTAATAGTACTAGTAGTTGTAGTTGTAGTAGTAGTAGTTATAGTAGTTGAAGTATTTGTAGCAATTGTAGTAGTAGTAGTGGTAGTAGTATTAGTAGTAATAAGTGTAGTAGTAGTACAAGTAGTAGTGGTTGCATTAACAGTAGTAGTAGTAGTAGTAGTAGTAGTAGTAGTAGTAGTAGTAGTAGTAGTAGTAGTAGTAGTAGTAATAGTAGTAGTAGTTATTATAGTAGTTGTAGAAGTAGTAGAAGTACATGCTATAGTAGTTATGGTAGTTGTAGAAGTTGTAGGAGGGGGAGTCGTAGTTGTAGTAGTATTAGTAGTAGTAGTAGTAGTAGTAGCAGGAGTTGCAACCACAACATCCGTAGCAGCAGTAGTTGTTGTTCTAGTTGTAGTAGTAGCAGTAGTAGCAGTGGTGGTAGTAGTTGTAGCTGTAGTAGTGGTAGTAGTGGTAGTAGTAGTAGTAGTAGCAGAAATAGTAGTAGTCGTAGTAGTAAAAGTAGTTATAAAAGTAGTTCTAGTAGTCGTAGTACAAATAGTAGTAGTAGAAGTTGTTGTTGTTGTTGTTGTAGTTGTAGTAATAGGAGTAGTTGTAGAAGTAGGGGTAGTTGTCGAAGCAGTAGTAGTAGTTATAGTAGTAGTAGGTGTAGTAGTAGTAGGTGGAGTAGGAGTAGTCAGAGTAGTAATAGAAGTAGTTACGGTAGTAGTAGTAATAGAAGTAGAAGTAGTTGTAGTGGCAGTAGAAGAAGTGGTAGTAGCAATCGCAATAGTAGTAGTTGTAGTAGTAGTAGTAATAGTAATAGAAGCATTAGTAGAAATAGTAGCAGTAATAGTAGTAGTAGTAGTAGTAAAAGTTGTGGCAGTTGTACTAGTAGTAGTAGTATTTGTTGTAATAGGTCTAGTAATAGTGGTACTAGCAATAGCAAGAATAGTAGTTGTAGTATTAGCGGTAGTAGAATTGGCAGTAGTAGTAATAATGGTAGTCGTAGTAGTAGTAGTAGGTTGGAGTAGTAGTAGTTATTGTTGTAGTAGTTGAAGCAGCAGTAGTAGCAGTACCAGTGGTTGAGTAGTCGTAGTTATTGTTGTTGTAGTAGAAGTACTAGTCATGGTAGTAGTAGTTGCAGGAGAAGTAGTAGTGTTAATAGTAGTAATAGTAGTAGAAATGGTAGTAGTAGTAGTAGCAGGAGTAGCAGCAGCAGCAGCAGCAGTAGGAGTAGGAGTAGCAGCAGCAGTAGTAGTAGTAGCAGCAGCAGCAGTTGTTGTAGTAGTAGCGGTAGCAGTAGTAGAAATAGTAGTAGTTGTAGTAGTTATTGTTGTTGTTGTTGTTGTAGTAGTAGTAGTAGTAGCGGTCATGGCAGCAGTACTTGTAGGAGGAGTAGTAGCATTAGGAGTAGTAATAGTAGTACTAGTAGTAGTAGGTGTTGTAAGTGTTGTTGTCGTAGTCATAGCAGTATTAGAGGCAGTAGTCGCAGCAACAGTAGCAGTAATTGCAGTAGTAAGAGTAGAAGCAGTAGTAGTAGTGCTAGTAGTAGTACTAAGAGTAGCAGTGGTTGTAGTAGCAGCAGTAGTAACTATAGTGATAGTAGTAGTAGTAGTTATTGTTGTTGTCGTTATAGTAGTAGTAGTAGTCATGGTAGTAGTAGCTGTAGGAGTAGTAGTAGTGTTAGTAGTAGTAATAGTAGTCGAAATAGTAGTAGTTGTAGCAGTAGTAGTAGGAGCAGTAGTAGTAGTAGTAGTAGTAGCACTAGTAGTAGTAGTTGTAGTAGTAGGAGTAATAGTTGCAGTAGTAGCAGTTGTAGTAGTAGTAATAGTAGTAGTAGTTGTAGTATACTAGTAGTAATTATAGCAGTTGTTGGAGTAGTATAGCATCGGTAGCAACAGTAGTAATAGTAGTGGTAATAGTTGAAGTAGGAGTACTACAACTAGTAGTAGAAGTAGTAGCAGTAGCAATATTAGTAGCAGTAGTAATAGTAGTAGTAGCAGCAACAGCAGCAACAGTAGCAGTAGTAGTAATAGTCATAGTAATAATAGTAATAGTAGCAGTAGTTGTTGTAGTAGTAGTAGTAATAGCCCAAGTAGTAGTAGCAGTAGTTGTAGTAGCTGTAGTGGTAGTAATAGTAGTGGTAGTAGCAGTAGTAGTAGTAATCGCAACGGTAGGAGTAGTAGCTATAGTTATAATAGTAGTAGTAGCAATAGTAGTTGTAATAGTAGTTGAGGCAGTAGTAGTAGTAGTAGTTATTGTTGTTGTTGTAATAGGTGTAGTAGTAGTAATACTAGTAGCCACACCCGTAGTTGTATTACAAGTAGCAGTAGTAGCAGAAGTAGTAGTAGCAGTAATAATAGTACTAAAAGTAGTAGTAGTAGTAGTAGAAGTTACAGTAGAAGTGGTTGCTGTAGTACTTGTGTAGTAGTACTATTAGTAGTAGTAGTAGTAGTAGTAGTAGTAGTAGTAGTAATAGAAGTAGGAGTAGTTGTAGGAGTAGTAGGAGTTGTAGCCGTTGCCACAGCACCAAGAGTTGTTGTTGCAGTAGTAGTTATAGTAGCAGTAGTAGCAGTACTAGTAGTACTAGCAGAAGTAGTGGTAGTGGCAGTAGTACTACTAAATGTTGTTGTACTAGTAGTTGTGGTAGTAACTGTACAAGTAGTAGTAGTAGTAGTAGTAGTACTAGTCGTACTTGTTGTAAAAGGAGTGGGTGTTGGAGTAGGGGCAGTAGTATAAGCAATGTTAGTAGTAGTAGTAGTAGGAGTAGTAGGAGTAGTTGTAGTAGTAGTAGGAGTAGTAGGAGTTGAAATAGAATTACTTGCTGTAGTAGTAGCAAGAGTAGAACTAGTAGTAGTGGCAGGAGTAGTAGTAGCAGTAGTCATAGCAGTATTAGTAGTAGCAGGAGTGGCTATAGCAGTAGTGGTAGTAGTAATAGTGGTAGAAGTTGTTGTAGGAATAGTTGTAATATCAGTAGTAGTAGTAGTAGTTGTAGTATTGGTAGTAATAGGTGTAGTAGTAGTCGTAGTTGTAGTAGCAACAGGAGTAGTAGAAGTAGTAATATCAGCAGTAGTAGTCGCAGTAGAAGTTGTAGTAGTAGTAGTAGTAGTAGTAATTGTAGTTGTAGTTGTATTAGTAGTAGTAGTAGTAGTAGTAGTAGTAGTAGTAATAGTAATAGTAGTAGTAGTGGTGGTATCAAGAGCTGTAGTAGTAGTTGCAGTAGTAGTAGTAGTAGTAGTAGTAGTAGTAGTAGTAGTGGTAGAAGTCGTAGCAATAGCACTAGTAGTAGCAGTAGCATTAGTAGGCATACTAGTAGTAGCAGTAGGAGTACTTGTCTTAGCATTAACAGTAGTAGTAGTAGAAGTAGTAACAGTAGTAGTAGTAGTAGACACAGTACCAGAAGTTGTAGCAGTAGTAGCACTAGTAGTAGTACTAGTAACAGTAGGAGTAGTTGTAGAACTTGTAGAAGTAGTAGTAGTATTATTAATAGTAGAATAGTTTAAGTTGTTGGAGTTGTAGTAGTGATAGTAGTAGAAGTTGTAGCTGTATTGTAGTAGTAGTAGGAGCAGCAGTGGTGGTAGAGGTTGTAGTAGTTGCTGTAGTAGCAGTAGTAGCTATAGTAGTGCTAGTAGTAGCAGTAGCAGCAGTAATAGTAGTCATACTAGTAGTAGTAGCAGGAGTCGTAGTAGTAGCAGAAAAAGTAGTGGTATTTATAGGAGTAGTAGTAGTAGTAGAAGGAGTAGTACTAGTAGTAGTAGAAGGAGTAGTACTAGTAGTAATAATGGTAAGTGTAGTGGTAGTAGTAGTGATGGTATTAGTAGTAATAGTCGAAGAACTAGTAGTAGTACTAGTCGAAGTACTATTAGTAGTAGTTGTAGGAGTATTAGTAGTAGTAGTCGTACTAAAAGTAGTAGTAGGAGTAGGAGTAGGCATGGGAGTAGTAGTAGCAGTAGTAGTTGCAGTAGTAGCAGTAGGAGTAGTAGTAGTAGTAGGAGTAGTAGTAGTAGTAGTAGTAGTAGGAGTAGTAGTTGGAGTAAAACGAGGTGTAGTTAACATAGTACCAGTTGCTGTAGTAGTCCTAGTAGTAGTAGTATAAGGAGGAGGAGGAGATGTAGTAGTAGTGGTAGTAGTCAGGGTAGGAGTTGTAGTTAGAGTAGTAATAGTTGGCGTAGTGGTAGCAGTAGTTGCAGCTTGATTAGTAGTAGCAGAAGTAGCAACAGTTGATGTAGTTTTACTTATAGTAAGAGTATTTGGAGTCATTGTATGTCGAGTAGTAGTAGTAGTAGTAGTAGTAGCAGAAGTTGTAGTAGTAGTAGTAGTAGTGGTAGTTGCCGTAATAGTAGTAGTACTTGTAATACTTGGAGTAGCAGTGGGAGTAGCAGCAGCAGTAGTTGTAGCTATAGTAGTAGTAGTAGTAGCAGCGATAGTAGTAGTTGTTGTTGTTGCAGCAGAAGTAAGGGAAGTCGTAGTAGTAGTTGTAGTACGAGTAGTAGTAGTAGCAAGAGTAGAACTAGTAGTATTGGTAGTGGTAGTGGTGGTAGTAGTAGTAGTGGCAGTTGTAGTAACATTAGTAATAGTGTCAAAGTAGTGGAAGTAGTATTAGTAGCAATAGTAGATGCAATAGTAGTAGTAGCAATAGTAGTATTAATAGTAGCTGAAGGAGCAGTACAAGTAGTAGTAGCAGTAGTAGTAGTTGTAGTAGTAGTAGTAATAATAGTAGCAGTAGTAGTAGCAATAGAAGCTGTACTATCAGTAGTAGTAGTAGTAGCAGTAGCAGTGGCAGCAAGAGCAACAGTAGTAATAGTCGAAGTAGTAGGAGGAGCTGTGGTAGCAGAAGTAATAGTAGTTGTTGTTGTAGTAGTAAGAGTAGTCATAGTAGTTGTTATTGTTAGTAGTAGATGTAGTAGGAGTAGTTGTTGTAGTAATAGTAGTTGTTGAAGTAGTAGTACATGTAGTAGGAGTAGTAGTAGTAGTAATAGTACAAGTATTAGTAGTAGTACTAGGAGGAGTAGGAGTAGAAGTAGTAGTAGTAGTAGAAGTAGTAGGAGTAGGAGTTGTAGTAGGACTAGTAGTAGGAGTAGTAGCAGTAGTAGGAGTAGGAGTAGGAGTAGTAGTAGTAGTAGTAGCAGTAGCAGTAGTAGCAGGAGTAGTAATGACAGCAGGAGGAGTAGTAGTAGTACTAGTAGTAGTAGTAGTAGTAATAGTAGTAGTAGTAGTAGTAGTAGTAGTAGTAGTAGTAGGAGGAGTAGTAGTAGAAGCAGTAGTAGTAACAGTTGTAGGAGTAGGTGTAGTTGTAGTTGTAGTAGGAGTAAGACGAGGTGTAGTTGTCATAGTAGCAGTTGCAATAGTATACTAGTAGTAGTAGGAGGAGGAGGAGGAGATGTAGTAGTAGTAGTGGAAGTAGGAGTAGGAGTTTTAGTAGGAGTAGTAATAGTTGGCGTTGTGGTAGTTGTAGTTGTAGCAAGATTAGTAGTAGCCGCAATAGTAGTAGGAAGAGTTATAGTTGTTGTAGTAGTAGTTGTTGTTGTTGTTTTAGTAGTAGTAGTACTAGTAGGTGTAGTGGTAGTCAAACTAGTTGGAGTAGGAGTAGCAGTAGGAGTTGGAGTAGAGGTAGTATTAGTAGTAGTAGCAGCAGCAGTTGAAGTAGT
>RXID01015669.1:0-99653 GCA_005019695.1 Trichopus zeylanicus subsp. travancoricus | reverse complement strand
TCCTTACCACCAAAAGACTTATTAGTACACTTAAAAGATAACCCACAAAATAGAAAGAATAATTTAATAATGGGTTTATAAGAATCCTATGCGGTTGAGAGAAAAATTGAAAATAATATTGCCAAAAATTGACAAAGTAAGATCTCCATTTCTTCATCATAAGATGACTTCCGTATGCAATTGAAAATACCAAATCCGTGCTGTATGTAATTGAAAGCTGGTTTTGGTAAGATTAAAGAAAGGATTTGTTCTTCTTTTGTAAAGAATTCTTCCAGTAATCTCGAACCTAATCTTTGCAAAAAAGCAAGTGCTGTACTTTTATGTTTACGAGCCAAAGTTCTAGCAGACAAAAGTCGAAGTGTATACCTAATTCGATACAAACTCTGCTTTTTTGAGGATCCACTATGGTAATGAGAAATATTTCTACATATCTCACTAAATCGATGAATAATATCCAAATATGATAAATCGGACCAGATTGCCTTACTAATAGGATGGCCTGATACAGTATAAAATTTCACTTGGACAATGATCGAATAAGACGAATAATTGTGATCATAGTATCGAGTTTCTTAGTAAGAGTATCTACTAAAAATGCATTTTCTGGCATTTAATTCCTTACCACCAAAAGACTTATTACTACACATAAAAGATAACCCAGAAAATAGAAAGAATAATTTAATAATTGGTTTATATGAATCCTATGCAGTTCAGAGCAAAATTGAAAATAATATTGCCAAAAATTGACAAAGTAAGATCTCCATTTCTTCATCATAAGATGACTTCCGTATGCAATTGAAAATACCAAATCCGTCCTGTATGTAATTGAAAGGTGGTTTTGGTAAGATTAAAGAAAGGATTTGTTCTTCTTTTGTAAAGAATTCTTCCAATAATCTCGAACCTAATCTGTGCAAAAAAGCACGTGCAGTACGTTTATGTTTACGAGCCAAGGTTCTAGCACATAAAAGTCGAAGTGTCTACCTTATTCGATACAAACTCTACTTTTTTGAGTATCCACTATGGTAAGAAGAAATATTTCTACATATCTGACTAAATCGATGAATAATATCCAAATATGATAAATCGGACCAGATTGGCTTACTAATAGGATGCCTAGATACGGTACCAAATTTCACTTGGACAATGATCGAATAAGAGGAATAACTGAGATCAGAGTATCAAATTTCTTAGTAAGAGTATCTATTAAAAATACATTTTCTAGCATTTAATTCCTTTCCACCAAAAGACTTACTAGCACACTTAAAAGATAACCCAGAAAATAGAAAGAAAAATTTAATAATTGGTTTATATGAATCCTATGCGGTTGAGAGAAAAATTGAAAATAATATTGCCAAAAAGTGACAAAGTAAGATCTCCATTTCTTCATCATAACATGAGTTCCGTATGCAATTGAATATACCAAATCCGTCCTGTACGTAATTGAAACGGGGATTTTGGTAAGATTAATGAAAGAATTTGTTCTTCTTTTGTAAAGAATTCTTCCAATAATCTCGAACCTAATCTTTGCAAAAAAGCACGTGCAGTACTTTTACGTTTACGAGCCAAAGTTCTAGCACACAAAAGTCGAAATGTATACCTTATTCGATACAAACTGTCCTTTTTTAAGGATCCACTATGGTAACGAGAAATATTTCCTCATATCTGACTAAATCGATGAATAATATCCAAATATGATAAATCAGACCAGATTGCCTTCCTAACTGGATGCCCAGATACAGTACAAAATTTCCCTTGGACAATGATCGAATAAGAGGAATAACTAAGATCATAGTATCTAGTTTCTTAGCAAGAGTATCTATTAAAAATGCATTTTGTAGCATTTAATTCCTTATCACCAAAAGACTTATTAGTACCATTAAGAGATAACCCAGAAAATAGAAAGAATAATTTAATAATTGGTTTATATGAATCCTATGCGGTTGAGAGCAAAATTGAACATAATATTGCCAAAAATTGACAAAGTAGGATCTCCATTTCTTCATCATAAGATGAGCTCCGTATGCAATTGAAAATACCAAATCCGTCCTGTATGTAATTAAAAAGGGGGTTTTGGTATGATTAAAGAAAGAATGTGTTCTTCTTTTGTAAAGAATTTTTCCAATAATCTCAAACCTAATCTTTGCAAAAAAGCACGTGCTGTACATTTATGTTTATGAGCCAATGTTCTAGCCCACAAAAGTGGAAGTGTATACTTTATTCGATACAAACTCTGCTTTTTTGAGGATCCACTATGGTAAGGAGAAATATTTCTCCATATCTGACTAAATCGATGAATAATATCCAAATATGATAAATCGGACCAGATTGGCTTGCTAACACGATGCCCAGATACAGTACAAAATTTCACTTGGACAATGATCGAATAAGAGGAATAACTGAGATCATAGTATCGAGTTTCTTAGTAAGAGTATCTATTAAAAATGCATTTTCTAGCATTTAATTCCTTACCACCAAAAGACTTATTAGTACACTTAAAAGATAACCCAGAAAATAGAAAGAATAATTTAATAATTGGTTTATATGAAGCCTATGCTGTTGAGAGCAAGAGCATCAAGTCTCTTAGCAAGAGTATCTACTAAAAATGCATTTTTTGGCATTTAATTCCTTACCACCAAAAGACCTATTAGCACACTTAAAAGATAACCCAGAAAATGGAAAGAATAATTTAATAATTGGTTTATATGAATCCTCTGCGGATGAGAGCAAAATTGAAAATAATATTACCAAATATTAACAAAGTAAGATCTCCATTTCTTCATCATCTGATGAGTTCCGTATGCAACTGAAAATACCAAATCCGTCCTGTATGTAATTGAAAAGGGGGTTTTGGTAAGATTTAAGAAAGCATTTGATCTTCGTTTGTAAAGAATTTTTTCAATAATCTCGAACCTAATCTTTGCAAAAAAGAACGTGCTATACTTTTATGTTTACGAGCCAAAGTTCTAGCACACAAAAGTCAAAGTGTGTACCTTATTCGACACAAAGTCTGCTTTTTTGAGGATCCACTATGGTAGTGAGAAATAATTCTACATATCTGACTAAATCGAGGAATAATTTCCAAATATGATAAATCGGACCTGATTGGCTTACTAATAGGATTTCCAGGTACAGTACAAAATTTCACTTGGACAATGATCGAATAAAAGGAATAACTGAGTGCATAGTATCGAGTTTCTTAGTTTTGCAAATCTACTAAAAATGCATTTTCTAGCATTTAATTCCTTACCACCAAAAGACTTATTAGTACACTTAAAAGATAACCCACAAAATAGAAAGAATAATTTAATAATGGGTTTATAAGAATCCTATGCGGTTGAGAGAAAAATTGAAAATAATATTGCCAAAAATTGACAAAGTAAGATCTCCATTTCTTCATCATAAGATGACTTCCGTATGCAATTGAAAATACCAAATCCGTGCTGTATGTAATTGAAAGCTGGTTTTGGTAAGATTAAAGAAAGGATTTGTTCTTCTTTTGTAAAGAATTCTTCCAGTAATCTCGAACCTAATCTTTGCAAAAAAGCAAGTGCTGTACTTTTATGTTTACGAGCCAAAGTTCTAGCAGACAAAAGTCGAAGTGTATACCTAATTCGATACAAACTCTGCTTTTTTGAGGATCCACTATGGTAATGAGAAATATTTCTACATATCTCACTAAATCGATGAATAATATCCAAATATGATAAATCGGACCAGATTGCCTTACTAATAGGATGGCCTGATACAGTACAAAATTTCACTTGGACAATGATCGAATAAGACGAATAATTGAGATCATAGTATCGAGTTTCTTAGTAAGAGTATCTACTAAAAATGCATTTTCTGGCATTTAATTCCTTACCACCAAAAGACTTATTACTACACATAAAAGATAACCCAGAAAATAGATAGAATAATTTAATAATTGGTTTATATGAATCCTATGCAGTTCAGAGCAAAATTGAAAATAATATTGTCAAAAATTGACAAAGTAAGATCTCCATTTCTTCATCATAAGATGACTTCCGTATGCAATTGAAAATACCAAATCCGTCCTGTATGTAATTGAAAGGTGGTTTTGGTAAGATTAAAGAAAGGATTTGTTCTTCTTTTGTAAAGAATTCTTCCAATAATCTCGAACCTAATCTTTGCAAAAAAGCACGTGCAGTACGTTTATGTTTACGAGCCAAGGTTCTAGCACATAAAAGTCGAAGTGTCTACCTTATTCGATACGAACTCTTCTTTTTTGAGGATCCACTATGGTAATGAGAAATATTTCTACATATCTGACTAAATCGATGAATAATATCCAAATATGATAAATCACACCTGATTGTCTTACTAATAGGATTTCCAGATACAGTACAAAATTTCACTTGGACAATGATCGAATAAAAGGAATGACTGAGATCATAGTATCGAGTTTCTTAGTTTTGAGTATCCACTAAAAATGCATTTTCTAGCATTTAATTCCTTACCACCAAAAGACTTATTAGTACACTTAAAAGATAACCCAGAAAATAGAAAGAATAATTTAATAATTGGTTTATATGAAGCCTATGCTGTTGAGAGCTAGAGCATCAAGTTTCTTAGCAAGAGTATCTACTAAAAATGCATTTTTTGGCATTTAATTCCTTACCACCAAAAGACCTATTAGCACACTTAAAAGATAACCCAGAAAATGGAAAGAATAATTTAATAATTGGTTTATATGAATGCTCTGCGGATGAGAGCAAAATTGAAAATAATATTGCCAAATATTAACAAAGTAAGATCTCCATTTCTTCATCATAAGATGAGTTCCGTATGCAACTGAAAATACCAAATCCGTCCTCTATGTAATTGAAAAGGTGGTTTTGGTAAGATTTAAGAAAGCATTTGATCTTCGTTTGTAAAGAATTTTTTCAATAATCTCGAACCTAATCTTTGCAAAAAAGAACGTGCTATACTTTTATGTTTACGAGCCAAAGTTCTAGCACACAAAAGTCAAAGTGTGTACCTTATTCGACACAAAGTCTGCTTTTTTGAGGATCCACTATGGTAGTGAGAAATAATTCTACATATCTGACTAAATCGAGGAATAATTTCCAAATATGATAAATCGGACCTGATTGGCTTACTAATAGGATTTCCAGGTACAGTACAAAATTTCACTTGGACAATGATCGAATAAAAGGAATAACTGAGAGCATAGTATCGAGTTTCTTAGTTTTGCAAATCTACTACAAATGCATTTTCTAGCATTTAATTCCTTACCACCAAAAGACTTATTAGTACACTTAAAAGATAACCCAAAAAATAGAAAGAATAATTTAATAATGGGTTTATATGAATCCTATGCGGTTGAGAGCAAAATTGAAAATAATATTGCCAAAAATTGACAAAGTAAGATCTCCATTTCTTCATCATAAGATGAGTTCCGTATGCAAATGAAAATACCAAATCCGTCCTGTATGTAATCGAAAAGGGGGTTTTGGTAAGATCAATGAAAGAATTTGTTCTTCTTTTGTAATGAATTCTTCCAGTAATCTCGAACCTAATCTTTGCAAAAAAGCAAGTGCTGTACTTTTATGTTTACGAGCCAAAGTTCTAGCAGACAAAAGTCGAAGTGTATACCTAATTCGATACAAACTCTTCTTTTTTGAGGATCCACTATGGTAATGAGAAATATTTCTACATATCTCACTAAATCGATGAATAATATCCAAATATGATAAATCGGACCAGATTGCCTTACTAATAGGATGGCCTGATACAGTACAAAATTTCACTTGGACAATGATCGAATAAGACGAATAACTGAGATCATAGTATCGAGTTTCTTAGTAAGAGTATCTACTAAAAATGCATTTTCTGGCATTTAATTCCTTACCACCAAAAGACTTATTACTACACATAAAAGATAACCCAGAAAATAGAAAGAAAAATTTAATAATTGGTTTATATGAATCCTATGCAGTTCAGAGCAAAATTGAAAATAATATTGCCAAAAATTGACAAAGTAAGATCTCCATTTCTTCATCATAAGATGAGTTCCGTATGCAATTGAAAATGCCAAATCCATCCTGTATGTAATTGAAAAGGGGATTTTTGTAAGATTAAAGAAAGGATTTGTTCTTCTTTTGTAAAGAATTCTTCCAATAATCTCGAACCAAATCTTTGCAAAATAGCACGTTCTGTGGTTTTATGTTTACGAGCCAAAGTTCTAGCACACAAAAGTCGAAGTACATACCTTATTCGATACAAACTCAACTTTTTTGAGGATCCACTATGGTAATGAGAAATATTTCTACATATCTGACTAAATCGATGAATAATATCCAAATATGATAAATCGCACCTGATTGTCTTACTAAGAGGATTTCCAGATACAGTACAAAATTTCACTTGGACAATGATCGAATAAAAGGAATAACTGAGATCATAGTATCGAGTTTCTTAGTTTTGAGTATCCACTAAAAATGCATTTTCTAGCATTTAATTCCTTACCACCAAAAGACTTATTAGTACACTTAAAAGATAACCCAGAAAATAGAAAGAATAATTTAATAATTGGTTTATATGAAGCCTATGCTGTTGAGAGCTAGATCATCAAGTTTCTTAGCAAGTGTATCTACTAAAAATGCATTTTTTGGCATTTAATTCCTTACCACCAAAAGACCTATTAGCACACTTAAAAGATAACCCAGAAAATGGAAAGAATAATTTAATAATTGGTTTATATGAATCCTCTGTGGATGAGAGCAAAATTGAAAATAATATTGCCAAATATTAACAAAGTAAGATCTCCATTTCTTCATCATAAGATGAGTTCCGTATGCAACTGAAAATACCAAATCCGTCCTGTATGTAATTGAAAAGGGGGTTTTGGTAAGATTTAAGAAAGCATTTGATCTTCGTTTGTAAAGAATTTTTTCAATAATCTCGAACCTAATCTTTGCAAAAAAGCACGTGCTGTACTTTTATGTTTACGAGCCAAAGTTCTAGCACACAAAAGTCAAAGTGTGTACCTTATTGGACACAAAGTCTGCTTTTTTGAGGATCCACTATGGTAGTGAGAAATAATTCTGCATATCTGACTAAATCGAGGAATAATTTCCAAATATGATAAATCGGACCTGATTGGCTTACTAATAGGATTTCCAGGTACAGTACAAAATTTCACTTGGACAATGATCGAATAAAAGGAATAACTGAGAGCATAATATCGAGTTTCTTAGTTTTGCAAATCTACTAAAAATGCATTTTCTAGCATTTAATTCCTTACCACCATAAGACTTATTAGTACACTTAAAAGATAACCCAAAAAATAGAAAGAATAATTTAATAATGGGTTTATATGAATCCTATGCGGTTGAGAGCAAAATTGAAAATAATATTGCCAAAAATTGACAAAGTGAGATCTCCATTTCTTCATCATAAGATGAGTTCCGTATGCAAATGAAAATACCAAATCTGTCCTGTATGTAATCGAAAAGGGGGTTTTGGTAAGATCAACGAAAGAATTTGTTCTTCTTTTGTAATGAATTCTTCCAGTAATCTCGAACCTAATCTTTGCAAAAAAGCAAGTGCTGTACTTTTATGTTTACGAGCCAAAGTTCTAGCAGACAAAAGTCGAAGTGTATACCTAATTCGATACAAACTCTGCTTTTTTTAGGATCCACTATGGTAATGAGAAATATTTCTACATATCTCACTAAATCGATGAATAATATCCAAATATGATAAATCGGACCAGATTGCCTACTAATAGGATGGCCTGATACAGTACAAAATTTCACTTGGACAATGATCGAATAAGACGAATAACTGAGATCATAGTATCGAGTTTCTTAGTAAGAGTATCTACTAAAAATGCATTTTCTAGCATTTAATTCCTTACCACCAAAAGACTTATTAGAACAATAAAAGATAACCCACAAAATAGAAAGAATAATTTAATAATTGGTTTATATGAATCCTATGCGGTTGAGAGCAAAATTGAAAATAATACTGCCAAAAATTGACAAAGTAAGATCTCCATTTCTTCATCATAAGATGAGTTCCGTATGCAATTGAAAATACCAAATCCGTCCTGTATGTAATTGAAAGGTGGTTTTGGTAAGATTAAAGAAAGGATTTGTTCTTCTTTTGTAAAGAATTCTTCCAATAATCTCGAACCTAATCTTTGCAAAAAAGCACGTGCAGTACGTTTATGTTTACGAGCCAAGGTTCTAGCACATAAAAGTCGAAGTGTCTACCTTATTCGATACAAACTCTGCTTTTTTGAGGATCCACTATGGTAATGAGAAATATTTCTACATATCTGACTAAATCGATGAATAATATCCAAATATGATAAATCGCACCTGATTGTCTTACTAAGAGGATTTCCAGATACAGTACAAAATTTCACTTGGACAATGATCGAATAAAAGGAATAACTGAGATCATAGTATCGAGTTTCTTAGTTTTGAGTATCCACTAAAAATGCATTTTCTAGCATTTAATTCCTTACCACCAAAAGACTTATTAGTACACTTAAAAGATAACCCAGAAAATAGAAAGAATAATTTAATAATTGGTTTATATGAAGCCTATGCTGTTGAGAGCTAGATCATCAAGTTTCTTAGCAAGAGTATCTACTAAAAATGCATTTTTTGGCATTTAATTCCTTACCACCAAAAGACCTATTAGCACACTTAAAAGATAACCCAGAAAATGGAAAGAATAATTTAATAATTGGTTTATATGAATCCTCTGTGGATGAGAGCAAAATTGAAAATAATATTGCCAAATATTAACAAAGTAAGATCTCCATTTCTTCATCATAAGATGAGTTCCGTATGCAACTGAAAATACCAAATCCGTCCTGTATGTAATTGAAAAGGGGGTTTTGGTAAGATTTAAGAAAGCATTTGATCTTCTTTGTAAAGAATTTTTTCAATAATCTCGAACCTAATCTTTGCAAAAAAGCACGTGCTGTACTTTTATGTTTACGAGCCAAAGTTCTAGCACACAAAAGTCAAAGTGTGTACCTTATTTGACACAAAGTCTGCTTTTTTGAGGATCCACTATGGTAGTGAGAAATAATTCTGCATATCTGACTAAATCGAGGAATAATTTCCAAATATGATAAATCGGACCTGATTGGCTTACTAATAGGATTTCCAGGTACAGTACAAAATTTCACTTGGACAATGATCGAATAAAAGGAATAACTGAGAGCATAGTATCGAGTTTCTTAGTTTTGCAAATCTACTAAAAATGAATTTTCTAGCATTTAATTCCTTACCACCAGAAGACTTATTAGTACACTTAAAAGATAACCCAAAAAATAGAAAGAATAATTTAATAATGGGTTTATATGAATCCTATGCGGTTGAGAGCAAAATTGAAAATAATATTGCCAAAAATTGACAAAGTGAGATCTCCATTTCTTCATCATAAGATGAGTTCCGTATGCAAATGAAAATACCAAATCCGTCCTGTATGTAATCGAAAAGGGGGTTTTGGTAAGATCAACGAAAGAATTTGTTCTTCTTTTGTAATGAATTCTTCCAGTAATCTCGAACCTAATCTTTGCAAAAAAGCAAGTGCTGTACTTTTATGTTTACGAGCCAAAGTTCTAGCAGACAAAAGTCGAAGTGTATACCTAATTCGATACAAACTCTGCTTTTTTGAGGATCCACTATGGTAATGAGAAATATTTCTACATATCTCACTAAATCGATGAATAATATCCAAATATGATAAATCGGACCAGATTGCCTTACTAATAGGATGGCCTGATACAGTACAAAATTTCACTTGGACAATGATCGAATAAGACGAATAACTGAGATCATAGTATCGAGTTTCTTAGTAAGAGTATCTACTAAAAATGCATTTTCTGGCATTTAATTCCTTACCACCAAAAGACTTATTACTACACATAAAAGATAACCCAGAAAATAGAATAGAATAATTTAATAATTGGTTTATATGAATCCTATGCAGTTCAGAGCAAAATTGAAAATAATATTGTCAAAAATTGACAAAGTAAGATCTCCATTTCTTCATCATAAGATGACTTCCGTATGCAATTGAAAATACCAAATCCGTCCTGTATGTAATTGAAAGGTGGTTTTGGTAAGATTAAAGAAAGGATTTGTTCTTCTTTTGTAAAGAATTCTTCCAATAATCTCGAACCTAATCTTTGCAAAAAAGCACGTGCAGTACGTTTATGTTTACGAGCCAAGGTTCTAGCACATAAAAGTCGAAGTGTCTACCTTATTCGATACAAACTCTGCTTTTTTGAGTATCCACTATGGTAAGAAGAAATATTTCTACATATCTGACTAAATCGATGAATAATATCCAAATATGATAAATCGGACCAGATTGGCTTACTAATAGGATGCCTAGATACGGTACCAAATTTCACTTGGACAATGATCGAATAAGAGGAATAACTGAGATCATAGTATCGAGTTTCTTAGTAAGAGTATCTACTAAAAATGCATTTTCTAGCATTTAATTCCTTACCACCAAAAGACTTATTAGTACACTTAAAAGATAACCCAGAAAATAGAAAGAAAAATTTAATAATTGGTTTATATGAATCCTATGCGGTTGAGAGCAAAATTGAAAATAATATTGCCAAAAATTGACAAAGTAAGATCTCCATTTCTTCATCATAAGATGAGTTCCGTATGCAATTGAAAATACCAAATCCGTCCTGTATGTAATGAAAAGGGGGTTTTGGTAAGATTAAAGAAAGAATTTGTTCTTCTTTTGTAAAGAATTCTTCCAATAATCTCGAACCTAATCTTTGCAAAAAAGCACGTGCTGTACATTTATGTTTACAAGCCAAAGTTCTGGCACGCAAAAGTCGAAGTGTATACCTTATTCGATACAAACTCTGCTATTTTGAGGATCCACTATGGTAACGAGAAATATTTCTACATATCTGACTAAATCGATGAATAATATCGAAATACGATAAATCGGACCAGATTGGCTTGCTAACAGGATGCCCAGATACAGTGAAAAATTTCACTTGGACAATGATCGAATAAGAGGAATAACTGAGATCATAGTATCGAGTTTCTTAGTAAGAGTATCTATTAAAAATGCATTTTCTAGCATTTAATTCCTTACCACCAACAGAATTATTAGTACACTGAAAAGATAACCCAGAAAATAGAAAGAAAAATTTAATAATTGGTTTATATGAATCCTATGCGGTTGAGAGAAAAATTGAAAATAATATTGCCAAAAATTGACAAAGTAAGATCTCCATTTCTTCATCATAAGATGAGTTCCGTATGCAATTGAAAATACCAAATCCGTCCTGTACGTAATTGAAAAGGGGGTTTTGGTAAGATTAATGAAAGAATTTGTTCTTCTTTTGTAAAGAATTCTTCCAATAATCTCGAACCTAATCTTTGCAAAAAAGCACGTGCAGTACTTTTATGTTTACGAGCCAAAGTTCTAGCACACAAAAGTCGAAATGTATACCTTATTCGATACAAACTCTCCTTTTTTGAGGATCCACTATGGTAACGAGAAATATTTCCACATATCTGACTAAATCGATGAATAATATCCAAATATGATAAATCAGACCAGATTGGCTTCCTAACAGGATGACCAGATACAGTACAAAATTTCCCTTGGACAATGATCGAATAAGAGGAATAACTAAAGATCATAGTATCGAGTTTCTTAGTTTTGAGTATCTATTAAAAATGCATTTTCTAGCATTTAATTCCTTGCCACCAAAAGACTTATTAGTACACTTAAAAGATAACCCAGAAAATAGAAAGAAAAATTTAATAATTGGTTTATATGAATCCTATGCGGTTGAGAGAAAAATTGAAAATAATATTGCCAAAAATTGACAAAGTAAGATCTCCATTTCTTCATCATAAGATGAGTTCCGTATGCAATTGAAAATACCAAATCCGTCCTGTAGGTAATTGAAAAGGGGGTTTTGGTAAGATTACTGAAAGAATTTGTTCTTCTTTTGTAAAGAATTCTTCCAATAACCTCGAACCTAATCTTTGCAAAAAAGCACGTGTTGTACATTTATGTTTACAAGCCAAAGTTCTGGCACACAAAAGTCGAAGTGTATACCTTATTCGATACAAACTCTGCTTTTTTGAGTATCCACTATGGTAAGGAGAAATATTTCTACATATCTGACTAAATCGATGAATAATATCCAAATATGATAAATCGGACCAGATTGGCATACTAATAGGATGCCTAGATACGGTACCAAATTTCACTTGGACAATGATCGAATAAGAGGAATAACTGAGATCATAGTATCGAGTTTCTTAGTAAGAGTATCTATTAAAAATGCATTTTCTAGCATTTAATTCCTTTCCACCAAAAGACTTATTAGTACACTTAAAAGATAACCCAGAAAATAGAAAGAAAAATTTAATAATTGGTTTATATGAATCCTATGCGGTTGAGAGCAAAATTGAAAATAATATTGCCAAAAATTGACAAAGTAAGATCTCCATTTCTTCATCATAAGATGAGTTCCGTATGCAATTGAAAATACCAAATCCGTCCTGTACGTAATTGAAAAGGGGGGTTTTGGTAACATTAATGCAAGAATTTGTTCTTCTTTTGTAGAGAATTCTTCCGATAATCTCGAACCTAATCTTTACAAAAAAGCACGTGCAGTACTTTTACGTTTACGAGCCAAAGTTCTAGCACACAAAAGTCAAAATGTATACCTTATTTGATACAAACTCTCCTTTTTTGAGGATCCATTATGGTAACGAGAAATATTTCCACATATCTGACTAAATCGATGAATAATATCCAAATATGATAAATCAGACCAGATTGGCTTCCTAACAGGATGCCCAGATACAGTACAAAATTTCCCTTGGACAATGATCGAATAAGAGGAATAACTAAGATCATAGTATCGATTTTCTTAGCAAGAGTATCTATTAAAAATGCATTTTCTAGCATTTAATTCCTTTCCACCAAATGACTTATTAGTACCATTAAAAGATAAATCAGAAAATAGAAAGAAAAATTTAATAATTGGTTTATATGAATCCTATGCGGTTGAGAGCAAAATTGAAAATAATATTGCCAAAAATTGACAAAGTAAGATCTCCATTTCTTCATCATAAGACGAGTTCCGTATGCAATTGAAAATACAAAATCCGTCCCGTATGTAACTGAAAAGGGGGTTTTGGTAAGATTAAAGAAAGAATTTGTTCTTCTTTTGTCAAGAATTCTTCCGATAATGTCGAACCCAATCTTTGCAAAAAAGCACGTGCTGTACTTTTAAGTTTAGGAGCCAAAGTTCTAGCACACATAAGTCGAAGTGTATACGTTATTCGATACAAACTCTGCTTTTTTGAGGATCCGCTATGGTAATGAGAAATGTTTCTACATATCTGACTAAATCGATGAATAAAATCCAAATATGATAAATCGGACCTGATTGTCTTACTAATAGGATTTCCAGATACAGTACAAAATTTCACTTGGACAATGATCGAATTAGAGGAATAACTGAGATCAAGTATCGAGTTTCTTAGTTTTGAGTATCCACTAAAAATGCATTTTCTAGCATTTAATTCCTTACCACCAAAAGACTTATTAGTACACTGAAAAGATAACCCAGAAAATAGAAAGAAAAATTTAATAATTGGTTTATATGAATCCTATGCGGTTGAGAGAAAAATTGAAAATAATTTTACCAAAAATTGACAAAGTAAGACCTCCATTTCTTCATCATAAGATGAGTTCCGTATGCAATTGAAAATACCAAATCCGTCCTGTAGGTAATTGAAAAGGGAGTTTTGGTAAGATTACTGAAAGAATTTGTTCTTCTTTTGTAAAGAATTCTTCCAATAATCTCGAACCTAATCTTTGCAAAAAAGCACGTGCTGTACATTTATGTTTACAATCCAAAGTTCTGGCACACAAAAGTCGAAGTGTATACCTTATTCGATACAAACTCTGCTATTTTGAGGATCCACTATGGTAACGAGAAATATATCTACATATCTGACTAAATCGATGAATAATATCGAAATACGATAAATCGGACCAGATTGGCTTGCTAACAGGATGCCCAGATACAGTAAAAAATTTCACTTGGACAATGATCGAATAAGAGGAATAACTGAGATCATAGTATCGAGTTTCTTAGTAAGAGTATCTATTAAAAATGCAGTTTCTAGCATTTAATTCCTTTCCACCAAAAGACTTATTAGTACATTTAAAAGATAACCCAGAAAATAGAAAGAAAAATTTAATAATTGGTTTATATGAATCCTATGCGGTTGAGAGCAAAATTGAAAATAATATTGCCAAAAATTGACAAAGTAAGATCTCCATTTCTTCATCATAAGATGAGTTCCGTATGCAATTGAAAATACCAAATCCGTCCTGTACGTAATTGAAAAGGGGGTTTTGGTAAGATTAATGAACGAATTTGTTCTTCTTTTGTGTAGAATTCTTCCAATAATCTCGAACCTAATCTTTACAAAAAAGCACGTGCAGGACTTTTACGTTTACGAGCCAAAGTTCTAGCACACAAAAGTCGAAATGTATACCTTATTCGATTCAAACTCTCCTTTTTTGAGGATCCACTATGGTAACGAGAAATATTTCCACATATCTGACTAAATCGATGAATAATATCCAAATATGATAAATCAGACCAGATTGGCTTCCTAACAGGATGCCCTGATACAGTACAAAATTTCACTTGGACAATGATCGAATAAGAGGAATAACTAAGATCATAGTATTGAGTTTCTTAGCAAGAGTATCTATTAAAAATGCATTTTCTAGCATTTAATTCCTTTCCACCAAATGACATATTAGTACCATTAAAAGATAAATCAGAAAATACAAAGAAAAATTTAATAATTGGTTTATATGAATCCTATGCGGTTGAGAGCAAAATTGAAAACAATATTGCCAAAAATTGACAAAGTAAGATCTCCATTTCTTCATCATAAGATGACTTCCGTATGCAATTGAAAATACCAAATCCGTCCTGTATGTAATTGAAAGGTGGTTTTGGTAAGATTAAAGAATGGATTTGTTCTTCTTTTGTAAAGAATTCTTCCAATAATCTCGAACCTAATCTTTGCAAAAAAGCACGTGCAGTACGTTTATGTTTACGAGCCAAGGTTCTAGCACATAAAAGTCGAAGTGTATACGTTATTCGATACAAACTCTGCTTTTTTGAGGATCCACTATGGTAATGAGAAATATTTCTACATATCTGACTAAATCGATGAATAATATCCAAATATGATAAATCGGACCTGATTGTCTTACTAATAGGATTTCTAGATACAGTACAAAATTTCACTTGGACAATGATCGAATAAAAGGAATGACTGAGATCATAGTATCGAGTTTCTTAGTTTTGAGTATCCACTAAAAATGCATTTTCTAGCATTTAATTCCTTACCACCAAATGACTTATTAGTACACTTAAAAGATAACCCAGAAAATAGAAAGAATAATTTAATAATTGGTTTATATGAAGCCTATGCTGTTGAGAGCAAGAGCATCAAGTTTCTTAGCAAGAGTATCTACTAAAAATGCATTTTGTGGCATTTAATTCCTTACCACCAAAAGACCTATTAGCACACTTAAAAGATAACCCAGAAAATGGAAAGAAGAATTGAATAATTGGTTTATATGAATCCTCTGTGGATGAGAGCAAAATTGAAAATAATATTGCCAAATATTAACAAAGTAAGATCTCCATTTCTTCATCATAAGATGAGTTCCGTATGCAATTGAAAATACCAAATCCGTCCTGTATGTAATTGAAAAGGGGGTTTTGGTAAGATTTAAGAAAGCATTTGATCTTCTTTGTAAAGAATTTTTTCAATAATCTCGAACCTAATCTTTGCAAAAAAGCACGTGCTGTACTTTTATGTTTACGAGCCAAAGTTCTAGCACACAAAAGTCAAAGTGTGTACCTTATTCGACACAAAGTCTGCTTTTTTGAGGATCCACTATGGTAGTGAGAAATAATTCTACATATCTGACTAAATCGAGGAATAATTTCCAAATATGATAAATCGGACTTGAGTGGCTTACTAATAGGATTTCCAGGTACAGTACAAAATTTCACTTGGACAATGATCGAATAAAAGGAATAACTGAGAGCATAGTATCGAGTTTCTTAGTTTTGCAAATCTACTAAAAATGCATTTTCTAGCATTTAATTCCTTACCACCAAAAGACTTATTAGTACACTTAAAAGATAACCCACAAAATAGAAAGAATAATTTAATAATGGGTTTATAAGAATCCTATGCGGTTGAGAGAAAAATTGAAAATAATATTGCCAAAAATTGACAAAGTAAGATCTCCATTTCTTCATCATAAGATGACTTCCGTATGCAATTGAAAATACCAAATCCGTGCTGTATGTAATTGAAAGCTGGTTTTGGTAAGATTAAAGAAAGGATTTGTTCTTCTTTTGTAAAGAATTCTTCCAGTAATCTCGAACCTAATCTTTGCAAAAAAGCAAGTGCTGTACTTTTATGTTTACGAGCCAAAGTTCTAGCAGACAAAAGTCGAAGTGTATACCTAATTCGATACAAACTCTGCTTTTTTGAGGATCCACTATGGTAATGAGAAATATTTCTACATATCTCACTAAATCGATGAATAATATCCAAATATGATAAATCGGACCAGATTGCCTTACTAATAGGATGGCCTGATACAGTACAAAATTTCACTTGGACAATGATCGAATAAGACGAATAATTGAGATCATAGTATCGAGTTTCTTAGTAAGAGTATCTACTAAAAATGCATTTTCTGGCATTTAATTCCTTACCACCAAAAGACTTATTACTACACATAAAAGATAACCCAGAAAATAGATAGAATAATTTAATAATTGGTTTATATGAATCCTATGCAGTTCAGAGCAAAATTGAAAATAATATTGCCAAAAATTGACAAAGTAAGATCTCCATTTCTTCATCATAAGATGACTTCCGTATGCAATTGAAAATACCAAATCCGTCCTGTATGTAATTGAAAGGTGGTTTTGGTAAGATTAAAGAAAGGATTTGTTCTTCTTTTGTAAAGAATTCTTCCAATAATCTCGAACCTAATCTGTGCAAAAAAGCACGTGCAGTACGTTTATGTTTACGAGCCAAGGTTCTAGCACATAAAAGTCGAAGTGTCTACCTTATTCGATACAAACTCTACTTTTTTGAGTATCCACTATGGTAAGAAGAAATATTTCTACATATCTGACTAAATCGATGAATAATATCCAAATATGATAAATCGGACCAGATTGGCTTACTAATAGGATGCCTAGATACGGTACCAAATTTCACTTGGACAATGATCGAATAAGAGGAATAACTGAGATCAGAGTATCAAATTTCTTAGTAAGAGTATCTATTAAAAATACATTTTCTAGCATTTAATTCCTTTCCACCAAAAGACTTACTAGCACACTTAAAAGATAACCCAGAAAATAGAAAGAAAAATTTAATAATTGGTTTATATGAATCCTATGCGGTTGAGAGAAAAATTGAAAATAATATTGCCAAAAAGTGACAAAGTAAGATCTCCATTTCTTCATCATAACATGAGTTCCGTATGCAATTGAATATACCAAATCCGTCCTGTACGTAATTGAAACGGGGATTTTGGTAAGATTAATGAAAGAATTTGTTCTTCGTTTGTAAAGAATTCTTCCAATAACCTCGAACCTAATCTTTGCAAAAAAGCACGTGTTGTACATTTATGTTTACAAGCCAAAGTTCTGGCACACAAAAGTCGAAGTGTATACCTTATTCGATACAAACTCTGCTTTTTTGAGTATCCACTATGGTAACGAGAAATATTTCCTCATATCTGACTAAATCGATGAATAATATCCAAATATGATAAATCAGACCAGATTGGCTTCCTAACTGGATGCCCAGATACAGTACAAAATTTCCCTTGGACAATGATCGAATAAGAGGAATAACTAAGATCATAGTATCTAGTTTCTTAGCAAGAGTATCTATTAAAAATGCATTTTGTAGCATTTAATTCCTTATCACCAAAAGACTTATTAGTACCATTAAGAGATAACCCAGAAAATAGAAAGAATAATTTAATAATTGGTTTATATGAATCCTATGCGGTTGAGAGCAAAATTGAACATAATATTGCCAAAAATTGACAAAGTAGGATCTCCATTTCTTCATCATAAGATGAGCTCCGTATGCAATTGAAAATACCAAATCCGTCCTGTATGTAATTAAAAAGGGGGTTTTGGTATGATTAAAGAAAGAATGTGTTCTTCTTTTGTAAAGAATTTTTCCAATAATCTCAAACCTAATCTTTGCAAAAAAGCACGTGCTGTACATTTATGTTTATGAGCCAATGTTCTAGCCCACAAAAGTGGAAGTGTATACTTTATTCGATACAAACTCTGCTTTTTTGAGGATCCACTATGGTAAGGAGAAATATTTCTCCATATCTGACTAAATCGATGAATAATATCCAAATATGATAAATCGGACCAGATTGGCTTGCTAACACGATGCCCAGATACAGTACAAAATTTCACTTGGACAATGATCGAATAAGAGGAATAACTGAGATCATAGTATCGAGTTTCTTAGTAAGAGTATCTATTAAAAATGCATTTTCTAGCATTTAATTCCTTACCACCAAAAGACTTATTAGTACACTTAAAAGATAACCCAGAAAATAGAAAGAATAATTTAATAATTGGTTTATATGAAGCCTATGCTGTTGAGAGCAAGAGCATCAAGTCTCTTAGCAAGAGTATCTACTAAAAATGCATTTTTTGGCATTTAATTCCTTACCACCAAAAGACCTATTAGCACACTTAAAAGATAACCCAGAAAATGGAAAGAATAATTTAATAATTGGTTTATATGAATCCTCTGCGGATGAGAGCAAAATTGAAAATAATATTACCAAATATTAACAAAGTAAGATCTCCATTTCTTCATCATCTGATGAGTTCCGTATGCAACTGAAAATACCAAATCCGTCCTGTATGTAATTGAAAAGGGGGTTTTGGTAAGATTTAAGAAAGCATTTGATCTTCGTTTGTAAAGAATTTTTTCAATAATCTCGAACCTAATCTTTGCAAAAAAGAACGTGCTATACTTTTATGTTTACGAGCCAAAGTTCTAGCACACAAAAGTCAAAGTGTGTACCTTATTCGACACAAAGTCTGCTTTTTTGAGGATCCACTATGGTAGTGAGAAATAATTCTACATATCTGACTAAATCGAGGAATAATTTCCAAATATGATAAATCGGACCTGATTGGCTTACTAATAGGATTTCCAGGTACAGTACAAAATTTCACTTGGACAATGATCGAATAAAAGGAATAACTGAGTGCATAGTATCGAGTTTCTTAGTTTTGCAAATCTACTAAAAATGCATTTTCTAGCATTTAATTCCTTACCACCAAAAGACTTATTAGTACACTTAAAAGATAACCCACAAAATAGAAAGAATAATTTAATAATGGGTTTATAAGAATCCTATGCGGTTGAGAGAAAAATTGAAAATAATATTGCCAAAAATTGACAAAGTAAGATCTCCATTTCTTCATCATAAGATGACTTCCGTATGCAATTGAAAATACCAAATCCGTGCTGTATGTAATTGAAAGCTGGTTTTGGTAAGATTAAAGAAAGGATTTGTTCTTCTTTTGTAAAGAATTCTTCCAGTAATCTCGAACCTAATCTTTGCAAAAAAGCAAGTGCTGTACTTTTATGTTTACGAGCCAAAGTTCTAGCAGACAAAAGTCGAAGTGTATACCTAATTCGATACAAACTCTGCTTTTTTGAGGATCCACTATGGTAATGAGAAATATTTCTACATATCTCACTAAATCGATGAATAATATCCAAATATGATAAATCGGACCAGATTGCCTTACTAATAGGATGGCCTGATACAGTACAAAATTTCACTTGGACAATGATCGAATAAGACGAATAATTGAGATCATAGTATCGAGTTTCTTAGTAAGAGTATCTACTAAAAATGCATTTTCTGGCATTTAATTCCTTACCACCAAAAGACTTATTACTACACATAAAAGATAACCCAGAAAATAGATAGAATAATTTAATAATTGGTTTATATGAATCCTATGCAGTTCAGAGCAAAATTGAAAATAATATTGTCAAAAATTGACAAAGTAAGATCTCCATTTCTTCATCATAAGATGACTTCCGTATGCAATTGAAAATACCAAATCCGTCCTGTATGTAATTGAAAGGTGGTTTTGGTAAGATTAAAGAAAGGATTTGTTCTTCTTTTGTAAAGAATTCTTCCAATAATCTCGAACCTAATCTTTGCAAAAAAGCACGTGCAGTACGTTTATGTTTACGAGCCAAGGTTCTAGCACATAAAAGTCGAAGTGTCTACCTTATTCGATACGAACTCTTCTTTTTTGAGGATCCACTATGGTAATGAGAAATATTTCTACATATCTGACTAAATCGATGAATAATATCCAAATATGATAAATCACACCTGATTGTCTTACTAATAGGATTTCCAGATACAGTACAAAATTTCACTTGGACAATGATCGAATAAAAGGAATGACTGAGATCATAGTATCGAGTTTCTTAGTTTTGAGTATCCACTAAAAATGCATTTTCTAGCATTTAATTCCTTACCACCAAAAGACTTATTAGTACACTTAAAAGATAACCCAGAAAATAGAAAGAATAATTTAATAATTGGTTTATATGAAGCCTATGCTGTTGAGAGCTAGATCATCAAGTTTCTTAGCAAGAGTATCTACTAAAAATGCATTTTTTGGCATTTAATTCCTTACCACCAAAAGACCTATTAGCACACTTAAAAGATAACCCAGAAAATGGAAAGAATAATTTAATAATTGGTTTATATGAATCCTCTGTGGATGAGAGCAAAATTGAAAATAATATTGCCAAATATTAACAAAGTAAGATCTCCATTTCTTCATCATAAGATGAGTTCCGTATGCAACTGAAAATACCAAATCCGTCCTGTATGTAATTGAAAAGGGGGTTTTGGTAAGATTTAAGAAAGCATTTGATCTTCGTTTGTAAAGAATTTTTTCAATAATCTCGAACCTAATCTTTGCAAAAAAGCACGTGCTGTACTTTTATGTTTACGAGCCAAAGTTCTAGCACACAAAAGTCAAAGTGTGTACCTTATTTGACACAAAGTCCGCTTTTTTGAGGATCCACTATGGTAGTGAGAAATAATTCTGCATATCTGACTAAATCGAGGAATAATTTCCAAATATGATAAATCGGACCTGATTGGCTTACTAATAGGATTTCCAGGTACAGTACAAAATTTCACTTGGACAATGATCGAATAAAAGGAATAACTGAGAGCATAGTATCGAGTTTCTTAGTTTTGCAAATCTACTAAAAATGAATTTTCTAGCATTTAATTCCTTACCACCAGAAGACTTATTAGTACACTTAAAAGATAACCCAAAAAATAGAAAGAATAATTTAATAATGGGTTTATATGAATCCTATGCGGTTGAGAGCAAAATTGAAAATAATATTGCCAAAAATTGACAAAGTAAGATCTCCATTTCTTCACCATAAGATGAGTTCCGTATGCAAATGAAAATACCAAATCCGTCCTGTATGTAATCGAAAAGGGGGTTTTGGTAAGATCAACGAAAGAATTTGTTCTTCTTTTGTAATGAATTCTTCCAGTAATCTCGAACCTAATCTTTGCAAAAAAGCAAGTGCTGTACTTTTATGTTTACGAGCCAAAGTTCTAGCAGACAAAAGTCGAAGTGTATACCTAATTCGATACAAACTCTGCTTTTTTGAGGATCCACTATGGTAATGAGAAATATTTCTACATATCTCACTAAATCGATGAATAATATCCAAATTTGATAAATCGGACCAGATTGCCTTACTAATAGGATGGCCTGATACAGTACAAAATTTCACTTGGACAATGATCGAATAAGACGAATAACTGAGATCATAGTATCGAGTTTCTTAGTAAGAGTATCTACTAAAAATGCATTTTCTGGCATTTAATTCCTTCCCACCAAAAGACTTATTACTACACATAAAAGATAACCCAGAAAATAGAAAGAATAATTTAATAATTGGTTTATATGAATCCTATGCGGTTCAGAGCAAAATTGAAAATAATATTGCCAAAAATTGACAAAGTAAGATCTCCATTTCTTCATCATAAGATGACTTCCGTATGCAATTGAAAATACCAAATCCGTCCTGTATGTAATTGAAAGGTGGTTTTGGTAAGATTAAAGAAAGGATTTGTTCTTCTTTTGAAAAGAATTCTTCCAATAATTTCGAACCTAATGTTTGCAAAAAAGCACGTGTTGTACTTTTATGTTTACGAGCCAAGGTTATAGCACAAAAAAGTCGAAGTGTATACCTTATTCGATACAAAGTCTGCTTTTTTGAGGATCCACTATGGTAATGAGAAATATTTCTACATATCCGACTAAATCGATGAATAATATCCAAATACGATAAATCGGACCATATTGGCTTACTAATGGGATTCCCAGATACAATACAAACTTTGACTTGGACAATGATCGAATAAGAGGAATAACTGAGATCATAGTATCGAGTTTCTTAGTGAGAGTATCTACTAGAAATGCATTTTCTGGCATTTAATTCCTTACCACCAAAAGATTTATTAGCACACTTAAAAGATAACCCAGAAAATAGAAAGAATAATTTAATAATTGGTTTATATCAATCCTGTACGGTTGAGAGCAAAATTGAAAATAATATTGCCAAAAATTGACAAAGTAAGATCTCCATTTCTTCATCATAAGATGAGTTCCGTACGCAACTGAAAATACCAAATCCGTCCTGTATGCAATTGAAAAAGGGGTTTTGGTAAGATGAAAGAAAGAATTTGTTCTTCTTTTGTAAAGAATTCTTCCAATAATCTCGAACCTAATCTTCGGAAAAAAGCAAGTGCTGTACTTTTATATTTACGAGCCAAAGTTCTAGCACACAAAATTCGAAGTGTATACCTTATTCGATACAAACTCTGCTTTTTTAAGGATCCACTATGGTAATGAGAAATATTTCTACATATCTGACTAAATCGATGAATAATATCCAAATATGATAAATCGGACCAGATTGGCTTACTAATAGGATGGCCAGATACAGTACAAAATTTCACTTGCACAATGATCAAATAAGAGGAATAACTGAGACCATAGTATCGAGTTTCTTAGTTTTGTGTATCTACTAAAAATGCATTTTCTGGCATTTAATTCCTTACCACCAAAAGACTTATTAGGACACTTAAAAGATAACCCAGAAAATAGAAAGAATAATTTAATAATTGGTTTCTATGAATCCTATGCGGTTGAGAGCAAAATTGAAAATAATATTGCCAAAAATTGACAAAGTAAGATCTCCATTTCTTCATCATAAGATGAGTTCCGTATGTAATTGAAAATACGAAATCCGTCCTGTACGAAATTGAGAAGGCGATTTTGGCAAGATTAAAGAAAGGATTTGTTCTTCTTTTGTAAAGAATTCTTCCAATAATCTCGAACCTAATCTTTGCAAAAAAGCACGTGCAGTACTTTTATGTTTATGAGCCAAGGTTCTAGCACACAAAAGTCGAAGTGTATACCTTATTCGATACAAACTCTGCTTTTTTGAGGATCCACTATGGTAATGAGAAATATTTCTACATATCTGACTAAATCGATGAATAATATCCAAATAGGATAAATCGGACCAGATTGGCTTACTAATAGGATTGGCAGATACAGTACCAAATTTCACTTGGACAATGATCGAATAAGAGGAATAACTGAGATCGTAATATCGAGTTTCTTAGTAAGAGTATCTATTAAAAATGCATTTTCTAGCATTGAATTCCTTACCGCCAAAAGACTTACTAGTACACTTAAAAGATAACCCAAAAAATAGAAAGAATAATTTAATAATTGGTTTATATGAAGCCTCTGCGGTTGAGAGAAAAATTGAAAATAATATTGCCAAAAATTAACAAAGTAAGATCTCCATTTCTTCATCATAAGATGACTTTCGTATGCAATTGAAAACACCAAATCTGTCCTGTACGTAATTGAAAAGGTGGTTTTGGTAAGATTAAAGAACGGATTTGTTCTTCTTTTGTAAAGAATTCTTCCAATAATCTCGAACCTAATCTTTGCAAAAAAGCACGTGCTGTACTTTTATGTTTACGAGCCAAGGTTCTAGCACACAAAAGCCGAAGTGTATACCTTATTCGATACAAACTCCGCTTTTTTGAGGATCCACTGTGGTAATGAGAAATATTTCTACATATCTAACTAAATCGATGAATAATCCAAATATGATAAATCGAACCATATTGGCTTGCTAACAGGATGCCCAGATATAGTACAAAATTTCACTAGGACAATGATCGAATAAGAGGAATAACTGAGAACATAGTATCGAGTTTCTTATTAAGAGTATCTACTAAAAATGCATTTTCTAGCATTTAATTCCTTAGCACCAAAAGACTTATTAGTATGCTTAAAAGATAACCCAGAAAATAGAAAGAATAATTTAATAATTGGTTTATATGAATCCTATGCGGTTGATAGAAAAATTGAAAATAACATTGCCAAAAATTGACAGAGTAAGATCTCCATTTCTTCATCATAAAATGAGTTCCGTATGCAAATGAAAATACCAAATCCGTCCTGTATGTAATCAAAAAGGGGGTTTTGGTAAGATTAATGAAAGAATTTGTTCTTCTTTTGTAAAGAATTCTTCCAATAATCTCGAACCTAATCTTTGCAAAAAAGCACGTGCTGTACATTTATGTTTACTAGCCAAAGTTGTAGCACACAAAAGTCGAAGTGTATACCTTATTCGATGCAAACTCTGCTTTTTGACGATCCACTATGGAAACGAGAAATATTTCTACAGATCTGCCTAAATCGATGAATAATATCCAAATATGATAAATCAGAATAGATTGGCTTGCTAACAGGATGCCCAGATACAGTACAAAATTTCACTTGGACAATGATCGAATAAGAGGAATAACTGAGATCATAGTATCCAATTTCTTAGTAAGAGTATCTATTAAAAATGCATTTTCTAGCATTTAATTCCTTACCACCGAAAGACTTATTAGTACACTTAAAAGATAACCCATAAAATAGAAAGAATAATTTAATAATTGGTTTATATGAAGCCTATGCGGTTGAGAGCAAAATTGAAAATAATATTGCCAAAAATTGACAAAGTAAGATCTCCATTTCTTCATCATAAGATGACTTCCGTATGCAATTGAAAATACCATATCTTTCCTGTATGTAATTGAAAAGGTGGTTTTGGTAAGATTAAAGAAAGAATTTGCTCTTCTTTTGTAAAGAATTCTTCCAATAATCTCGAACCTAATGTTTGCAAAAAAGCATGTGCTGTACTTTTATGTTTACGAGCCAAGGTTCTAGCACACAAAAGTCGAAGTGTATACCTTATTCGATACAAACTCTGCTTTTTTGAGGATCCACTAAGGTAATGAGAAATATTTCTACATATCTGACTAAATCGATGAATAATATCCAAATATGATAAATCGGACCAGATTTGCTTACTAATAGGATTCCCAGATACAGTACAAAATTTCACTTGGACAGTGATCGAATAAGACGAATAACCAAGATCATAGTATCGAATTTCTTAGTAAGAGGATCTATTAAAAATGCATTTTCTAGCATTTAATTCCTTACCACCAAAAGACTTATTAGTACACTTGAAACATAACCCAAAAAGAAGAATGAAGAATTTAATAATTGGTTTATATGAATCCTATGCGGTTCAGAGCAAAATTGAAAATAATATTACCAAAATTGACGAAGTGAGATCTCCATTTCTTCATCATAAGATGAGTTCTGTATCCAATTGAAAATACCAAATTCTCCTATATATAATTGAAAAGGGGGTTTTGGTAAGATTAAAGAAAGAATTTGTTCTTCTTTTATACAGAATTCGTCAAAAATCTCGAACCTAATCATTGCAAAAAAGCACGTGCTGTACTTTTATGTTTACGAGCCAAAGTTCTAGCACACAAAAGTCGAAGTGTATACCTTATTCGATACAAACTCTGCTTTTTTCCTGATCCACTATGGTAAGGAGAAATATTTCTACACATCTGACTAAATCGATGAATAATATCCAAATATGATAAATCGGACCAGATTGGCTTACTAATAGGATGGCCAGATACAGTACAAAATTTCACTTGCACAATGATCGAATAAGAGGAATAACTGAGATCATAGTATCGAGTTTCTTAGTATGAGTATCTACTAAAAATGCATTTTCTGGCATTTATTCCTTACCACTAAAAGACTTATTAGTACACTTAGAAGATAACCCAGAAAATAGAAAGAATAATTTAATAATTGGTTTATATGAATCCTATGCGGTAGAGAGAAAAATTTAAAACAATATTGCCAAAAATTGACAAAATAAGATCCCAATTTCTTCATCATAAGATGAATTCCGTATGCAATTGAGAATACCAAATCCGTCCTGTATGTAATTGAAAAGGGGGTTTTGGTAAGATTAAAGAAAGAATTTGTTCTTCTTTTGTAAAGAATTCTTCCAATAATCTCGAACCTAATCTTTGCAAAACAGCACGTGCTATACTTTTCTGTTTACGAGCCAAAGTTCTAGCGCACAAAAGTCTAAGTGTATACTTTATTCGATACAGACTCTGCTTTTTTGAGGATCCACTACGGTAATGATAAATATTTCTACATATCTGACTAAATCGATGAATAATATCCAAATATGATAAATCGGACCAGATTGGCTTCCTAATAGCATGCCTAGATACAGTACAAAATTTCACTTGGACAATGATCGAATAAGTGGAATTACTGAGATCATAGTATCGAGTTTCTTAGTAAGAGTATCTACTAAAAATGCATTTTCTGGCATTTAATTCCTTACCACCAAAAGACTTGTTAGTACACTTAAAAGATAACCCAAAAAATAGAAATAATAATTTAATAATTGGTTTATATCAATCCTATGCTGTTGAGAGCAAAATTAAAAATAACCTTGCCAAAAATTGACAAAGTAAGATCTCCATTTCTTCATCATAAGATGAGTTCCGTATGCAATTGAAAATACCAAATCCGTCCTGTACGTAATGGAAAAGGGGGTTTTGGTAATATTAAAGAAAGAATTTGTTCTTCTTTTGTAAAGAATTCTTCCAATAATCTCGAACCTATTCTTTGCAAAAAAGCTAGTGCTGTACTTTTATGTTTACGAGCCAAAGTTCTAGCACACAAAAGCCGAAGCGTATACTTTATTCGATACAAACTCTGCTTTTTTGAGGATCCACTATGATAATGAGAAATATTTCTACATATCTGACTAAATCGATGAATAATATCCAAATATGATAGATCGGACCAGATTGGCTTAATAGGATTCGCAGATACACTACAAAATTTCACTTGGATAATGATCGAATAAGAGGAATAACTGAGATCATAGTATCGAGTTTCTTAGTAAGAGTATCTACTAAAAATGCATTTTTTGGCATTTAATTCCTTACCACCAAAAGACTTATTAGGACACTTAAAAGATAACCCAGAAAATAGAAAGAATAATTTAATAATTGGTTGATATGAATCCTATGCGGTTTAGACCAAAATTGAAAATAATATTGCCAAAAATTAACCAAGTGAGATCTCCATTTCATCATTATAAGATGAGTTCCGTATCCACTTGAAAATACAAAATCCTCCTGTATCTAATTGAAAAGGGGGTTTTGGTAAGATTAAAGAAAGAATTTGTTCTACTATTGTAAAGAATTCTTCCAACAATCTCGGACCTAATCTTTGCAGAAAAGCACGTGCTGTACTTTTATGTTTACGAGGCAAAGTTCTAGCACACAAAAGTCGAAGTGTATACTTTATTCGATAGAAATTCTGCTTTTTTGAGGATCCACTATGGTAATGAGAAATATTTCTACATATCTGACTAAATCGATGAATAATATCCAAATATGATAAATCGGACCAGATTGGCTTAATAGGATTCGCAGATACACTACAAAATTTCACTTGGACAATGATCGAATAAGAGGAATAACTGAGATCATAATATCGAGTTTCTTAGTAAGAGTATCTACTAAAAATGCATTTTCTGGCATTTAATTCCTTACCACCAAAAGACTTATTAGGACACTTAAAAGATAGCCCAGAAAATAGAAAGAATAATTTAATAATTTGTTTATATGAATCCTATGCGGTTCAGAGAAAAATTGAAAATAATATTGCCAAAAATTGACGAAGTGAGATCTCCATTTCTTCATTATAAGATGAGTTCCGTATCCAATTGAAAATACAAAATCCTCCTGTATGTAATTGAAAAGGGGGTTTTGGTAAGATTAAAGAAAGAATTTGTTCTACTATTGTAAAGAATTCTTCCAATAATCTCGGACCTAATCTTCGCAAAAATGCAAGTGCGGTACTTTTATGTTTACGAGCCAAAGTTCTAGCACACAAAATTCGAAGTGTATACCTTATTCAATACAAACTCTGCTTTTTTGAGGATCCACTATGGTAATGAGAAATATTTCTACATATATGACTAAATCGATGAATAATATCCAAATATGATAAATCGGACCATATTGGCTTACTAATAGGATGGCCTGATACAGTACAAAATATCACTTGGACAATGATCGAGTAAGACGAATAACTGAGATCATAGTATCGAGTTTCCTAGTAAGAGTATCTACTAAAAATGCATTTTCTGGCATTTAATTCCTTACCACCAAAAGACTTATTAGGACACTTAAAAGATAACCCAGAAAACAGAAAGAATAATTTAATAATTGGTTTATATGAATCCTATGCGGTTCAGAGCAAAATTGAAAATAATATTGCCAAAAATTGACGAAGTGAGATCTCCATTTCTTCATTATAAGATGAGTTCCGTATCCAATTGAAAATACAAAATCCTCCTGTATGTAATTGAAAAGGGGGTTTTGGTAAGATTAAAGAAAGAATTTGTTCTACTATTGTAAAGAATTCTTCCAATAATCTCGGACCTAATCATCGCAAAAATGCAAGTGCTATACTTTTATGTTTACGAGCCAAAGTTCTAGCACACAAAAGTCGAAGTGTATACCTTATTCGATCCAAACTCTGCTTTTTTGAGGATCCACTATGGTAATGAGAAATATTTCTACATATCTGACTAAATCGATGAATAATATCCAAATATGATAAATCGGACCGGATTGGCTTACTAATAGGATGGCCTGATACAGGACAAAATATCACTTGGACAATGATCGAATAAGAGGAATAACTGAGATCATAGTATCGAGTTTCCTAGTAAGAGTATCTTCTAAAAATGCATTTTCTGGCATTTAATTCCTTACCACCAAAAGACTTCTTAGTACACTTAAAAGATAACCCAGAAAATAGAAATAATAATTTAATAATTGGTTTATATGAAGCCTTTGCGGTTGAGAACAAGTGCATCAAGTTTCTTAGCATGAGTATCTACTAAAAATGCATTTTCTGGCATTTAATTCCTTACCACCAAAAGACTTATTAGCACACTTAAAAGATAACCCAGAAAATGGAAAGAATAATTTAATAATTGGTTTATATGAATCCTCTGCGGTTGAGAGCAAAATTGAAAATAATATTGCCAAATATTGACAAAGTAAGATCTCCTTTTCTTCATCATAAGATGAGTTCCGTAGGCAACTGAAAATACCAAATCTGTCCTGTATGTAATTGAAAAGGGGGTTTTGGTAAGATTTAAGAAAGCATTTGATCATCTTTTGTAAAGAATTTTTCCAATAATCTCGAACCTAATCTTTGCAAAAAAGCACATGCTGTACTTTTATATTTTTGAGCCAAAGTTCTAGCACACAAAAGTCGACGTGTGTTCCTTATTTGATACAAAGTCTGCTTTTTTGAGGATCCACTATGGTAATGAGAAATATTTCTACATATCTAAGTAGATCAATGAATAATATCCAAATATGATAAATCAGACCTGATTGGCTTACTAATAGGATTTCCAGATACAGTACAAAATTTCACTTGGACAATGATCGAATAAAAGGAATAACTGGGATCATAGTATCGAGTTTCTTAGTTTTGTGTATCTACTAAAAATGCATTTCTAGAATTTTTAATTCCTTACCACCAAAAGACTTATTAGTACACTTAAAAGATAACCCAAAAAATAGAAAGAATAATTTAATAATTGGTTTATATGAATCCTATGCGGTTGAGAGCAAAATTGTAAATAATATTGCCAAAAATTGACAAAGTAAGATCTCCATTTCTTCATCATAAGATGACTTCCGTATGCAATTGAAAATACCAAATCTGTCCTGTATGTAATTGAAAAGGTGGTTCTGGTAAGATTAAAGGAAGGATTTGTTCTTCGTTTGTAAAGAATTCTTCCAATAATCCGAACCTAATCTTTGCAAAAAAGTACGTGCTGTACTTTTATGTTTACGAGCCAAGGTTCTAGCACACAAAAGTCGAAGTGTATACCTTATTCGATACAAACTCTGCTTTTTTGAGCATCCACTATGGTAATGAGAAATATTTCTACATATCTGACTAAATCGATGAATAACATCCAAATATGATAAATCGGACCAGATTGGCTTACTAATGGGATTCCCAGATACAATACAAAATTTGACTTGGACAATGATCGAATAAGAGGAATAACTGAGATCATAGGATCGAGTTTCTTAGTGAGAGTATCTACTAGAAATGCATTTTTTGGCATTTAATTCCTTACCACCAAAAGACTTATTACTACACATAAAAGATAACCCAGAAAATAGAAAGAATAATTTAATAATTGGTTTATATGAATCCTATGCGGTTGAGAGCAAAATTGAAAATAATATTGCCAAAAATTGACAAAGTAAGATCTCCATTTCTTCATCATAAGATGACTTCCGTATGCAATTGAAAATACCAAATCTGTCCTGTATGTAATTGAAAGGTTGTTTTTGTAAGATTAACGAAAGGATTTGTTCTTCTTTCGAAAAGAATTCTTCCAAAAATTTCGAACCTAATGTTTGCAAAAAAGCACGTGTTGTACTTTTATGTTTACGAGCCAAGGTTATATAGCACACAAAAGTCCAAGTGTATACCTTATTCGATACAAAGTCTGCTTTTTTGAGGATCCACTATGGTAATGAGAAATATTTCTACATATCCGACTAAATCGATGAATAATATCCAAATACGATAAATCGGACCAGATTGGCTTACTAATGGGATTCCCAGATACAATACAAAATTTGACTTGGACAATGATCGAATAAGAGGAATAACTGAGATCATAGTATCGAGTTTCTTAGTGAGAGTATCTACTAAAAATGCATTTTCTGGCATTTAATTCCTTACCACCAAAAGATTTATTAGCACGCTTAAAAGATAACCCAGAAAATAGAAAGAATAATTTAATAATTGGTTTATATCAATCCTATCCGGTTGAGAGCAAAATTGAAAATAATATTACCAAAAATTGACAAAGTAAGATCTCCATTTCTTCATCATAAGATGAGTTCCGTATGCAACTGAAAATACCAAATCCGTCCTGTATGCAATTGAAAAGGGGGTTTTGGTAAGATTAAAGAAAGAAATTGTTCTTCTTTTGTAAAGAATTCTTCCAATAATCTCGAACCTAATCTTAGCAAAAAAGCAAGTGTTGTACTTTTATGTTTACGAGCCAATGTTCTAGCACACAAAAGTCGAAGTGTATACCTTATTCGATACAAACTCTGCTTTTTTGAGGATCCACTATGGTAAGGAGAAATATTTCTTCATATCTGACTAAATCGATGAATAATATCCAAATATGATAAATCGGACCAGATTGACTTACTAATAGGAAGGCCAGATACAGTACAAAATTTCACTTGGACAATGATCGAATAAGAGGAATAACTGAGATCATAGTATCGAGTTTCTTAGTAAGAGTATGTACTAAAAATGCATTTTCTGGCATTTAATTCCTTACCACCAAAAGACTTATTATTACACTTAAAAGATAACCCAGAAAATCGAAAGAATAATTTAATAATTGGTTTATATGAATCCTATGCGGTTGAGAGCAAAATTGAAAACAATATTGCCAAAAATTGACAAAGTAAGATCCCGATTTATTCATCATAAGATGAATTCCGTATGCAATTGAGAATACCAAATCCGTCCTGTATGTATTTGAAAATGGGGTTTTGGTAAGATTAAAGAAAGAATTTGTTCTTCTTTTGTAAAGAATTCTTCCAATAATCTCGATCCTAATCTTTGCAAAAAAGCACGTGCTGTACTTTTCTGTTTACGAGCCAAAGTTCTAGCACGCAAAAGTGTAAGTGTATAGTTTATTCGATACAGACTCTGCTTTTTTGAGGATCCACTACGGTAATGAGAAATATTTCAACATATCTGACTAAATCGATGAATAATATCCAAATATAATAAATCGGACCAGATTGGCTTCCTAATAGGATGCCCAGATACAGTACAAAATTTCACTTGGACAATGATCGAATAAGAGGAATTACTGAGATCATAGTATCGAGTTTCTTAGTAAGAGTATCTACTAAAAATGCATTTTCTAGCATTTAATTCCTTACCACCAAAAGACTTATTAGTACACTTAAAAGATAACCCATAAAATAGAAAGAATAATTTAATAATTGGTTTATATGAATCCTATGCGGTTGAGAGCAAAATTGAAAATAATATTGCCAAAAATTGACAAAGTAAGATCTCCATTTCTTCATCAGAAGATGAGTTCCGTATGCAATTGAAAATACCAACTCCGTCCCGTACGTAATGGAAAAGTGGGTTTTGGTAAGATCAAAGAAAGAATTTGTTCTTCTTTTGTAAAGAATTCTTCAAATAATCTCGAACCTAATCTTTGCAAAAACAAGTGCTGTACTTTTATGTTTACGAGCCAAAGTTCTAGCACACGAAAGTCGAAGTGTATACTTTATTCGATACAAACTCTGCTTTCTTGAGGATCCACTATGGTAATGAGAAATATTTCTACATATCTGACTAAATCGATGAATAATATCCAAATATGATAAATCGGACCAGATTGGCTTACTAATAGCATGCCTAGATACAGTACCAAATTTCGCATGGACAATGATCGAATAAGAGGAATAACTGAGATCATAGTATCGAGTTTCTTAGTAAGATTATCTATTAAAAATGCATTTTCTAGCATTTAATTCCTTACCACCAAAAGACTTATTAGTACACTTAAAAGATAACCCAGAAAATCGAAAGAATAATTCAATAATTGGTTTATACGAATGCTATGCGGTTGAGAGCAAAATTGAAAATAATATTGCCAAAAATTGACAAAGTAAGATCTCCATTTCTTCATCATAAGATGAGTTCCGTATGCAATTGAAAATACCAAATCCGTCCTCTTTGTAATTGAAAAGGGGGTTTTGGTAAGATTAAAGAAAGAATTTGTTCTTCTTTTGTAAAGAATTCTTCCAATAATCTCGAACCTAATCTTTGCAAAAAAGCACGTGCTGTACTTTTATGTTTACGAGCCAAAGATCTAACACACAAAAGTCGAATTTTATACCTTATTCGATACAAACTCTACTTTTTTGAGGATCCACTATGGTAACAAGAAATATTTCTACATATCTGACTAAATTGATGAATAATATCCAAATATGATAAATCGGACTATATTGGCTTGCTAACATGATGCACAGATACAGTACAAAATTTCACTTGGACAATGATCGAATAAGTGGAATAACTGAGATCATAGTATCGAGTTTCTTAGTAAGAGTATCTACTAAAAATGCATTTTCTAGCATTTAATTCCTTACCACCAAAATACATATTAGTACACTTAAAAGTTAACCCAGAAAATAGAAAGAATAATTTAATAATTGGTTTATATGAATCATATGCGGTTGAGAGAAAAATTGAAAATAATATTGCCCAAAATTGACAGAGTATGATCTCCATTTCTTCATCATAAGATGAGTTCCGTATGCAATTGAAAATACCAAATCCCTCCTGTACGTAATTGAAAGGGGGGTTTTGGTAAGATTAAAGAAAAATTTGTTCTTCTTTTGTCAAGAATTCTTCGAAAAATCTCGAACCTAATCTTTGCAAAAAAGCACATGCTGTACTTTTATGTTTACGAGCCAAAGTTCTAGCAAACAAAAGTCGAAATGTATACCTTATTCGATACAAACTCTGCTTTTTTGAGGATCCACTATGGTAACGAGATATATTTCCACATATCTGACTAAATCGATGAATAATATCCAAATATGATAAATCCGACCAGATTGGCTTGCTAACAGGCTGCCCAGATACAGTACAAAATTTCATTTGGACAATGATCGAAAAAGAGGAATAACTGAAATCATAGTATCGAATTTCTTAGTAAGAGTATCTATTAAAAATGCATTTTCTAGCATTTAATTCCATACCACCAAAAGACTTATTAGTACACTTAAAAGATAACCCAGAAAATCAAAAGAATAATTTAATAATTGGTTTATATGAATCCTATGCAGTTGAGAGCAAAATTGAAACCAATATTGCCAAAAATTGACAAAGTAAGATCCTGATTTATTCATCATAAGATGAATTCCGTATGCAATTGAGAACACCAAATCTGTCCTGTTTGTATTTCAAAATGGGGTTTTGGTAAGATTAAAGAAAGAATTTGTTCTTCTTTTGTAAAGAATTCTTCCGATAATCTCGATCCTAATCTTTACAAAAAAGCACGTGCTGTACTTTTCTGTTTACGAGCCAAAGTTCTAGCACACAAAAGCCTATGTGTATACTTTATTCGATACAGACTCTGCTTTTTTGAGGATCCACTACGGTAATGAGAAATATTTCTACATATCTGACTAAATCGATGAATAATATCCAAATATGACAAATCGGACCAGATTGGCTTCCTAATAGGATGCCCAGATAAAGTACAAAATTTCACTTGGACAATGATCGAATAAGAGGAATTACTGAGATCATAGCATCGAGTTTCTTAGTAAGAGTATCTACTAAAAATGCATTTTCCAGCATTTAATTCCTTACCACCAAAAGACTTATTAGTACACTTAAAAGTTAACCCAGAAAATAGAAAGAATAATTTAATAATTGGTTTATATGAATCATATGCGGTTGAGAGCAAAATTGAAAATAATATTGCCCAAAATTGACGGAGTAAGATCTCCATTTCTTCATCATAAGATGAGTTCCGTATGCAATTGAAAATACCAAATCCCCCCTGTACGTAATTGAAAAGGGGGTTTTGGTAAGATTAAACAAAGAATTTGTTCTTCTTTTGTAAAGAATTCTTCCAAAAATCTCGAACCTAATCTTTTCAAAAAAGCACGTGTTGTACTTTTATGTTTACGAGCCAAAGTCCTAGCAAAGAAAATTCGAAATGTATACTTTATTCGATACAGACTCTGCTTTTTTGAGGATCCACTACGGTAATGAGAAATATTTCTACATATCTGACTAAATCGATGAATAATATCCAAATATGATAAATCGGACCAGATTGGCTTCCTAATAGCATGCCCAGATACAGTACAAAATTTCACTTGGACAATGATCGAATAAGAGGAATTACTGAGATCACAGTATCGAGTTTCTTAGTAAGAGTATCTACTAAAAATGCATTTTCTAGCATTTAATTCCTTACCACCAAAAGACTTATTAGTACACTTAAAAGTTAACCCAGAAAATAGAAAGAATAATTTAATAATTGGTTTATATGAATCATATGCGGTTGAGAGCAAAATTGAAAATAATATTGCCAAAAATTGACAAAGTAAGATCTCCATTTCTTCATCATAAGATGACTTCCGTATGCAATTGAGAATACCAAATCCGTCCTGTTTGTAATTGAAAAGGGGGTTTTGGTAAGATTAAAAAAAGAATTTGTTCTTCATTTGTAAAGAATTCTTCCAAAAATCTCGAACCAAATCTTTGCAAAAAAGCACGTGCTATACTTTTATGTTTACGAGCCAAAGTTCTAGCACACAAAAGTCGAAGTGTATACTTTATTCGATACAAACTCTGCTTTTTTGAGGATCCACTATGGTAATGAGAAATATTTCTACATATCTGACTAAATCGATGAATAATATCCAAATATGATAAATCGGACCAGATTGGCTTACTAATAGGATGCCTAGATATAGTACCAAATTTCACTTGGACAATGATTGAATAAGAGGAATAACTGAGATCATAGTATCGAGTTTCTTAGTAAGATTATCTATTAAAAATGCATTTTCAAGCATTTAATTCCTTACCACCAAAAGACTTATTAGTACACTTAAAAGATAACCCAGAAAATCGAAAGAATAATTCAATAATTCGTTTATACGAATCCTATGAGGTTGAGAGCAAAATTGAAAATAATATTGCCAAAAATTGACAAAGTAAGATCTCCATTTCTTCATCATAAGATGACTTCCGCATGCAATTGAAAATACCAACTCTGTCCTGTACGTAATTGAAAAGGGGGTTTTCGTAAGATTAAAGAAAGAATTTGTTCTTCTTTTGTAAAGAATTCTTCCAATAATCTCGAACCTAATCTTTGCCAAAAAGCACGTGCTGTACTTTTATGTTTACGAGCCAAAGATCTAACACACAAAAGTCGAATTTTATACCTTATTCGATACAAACTCTACTTTTTTGAGGATCCACTATGGTAACAAGAAATATTTCTACATATCTGACTAAATTGATGAATAATATCCAAATATGATAAATCGGACTATATTGGCTTGCTAACATGATGCACAGATACAGTACAAAATTTCACTTGGACAATGATCGAATAAGTGGAATAACTGAGATCATAGTATCGAGTTTCTTAGTAAGAGTATCTACTAAAAATGCATTTTCTAGCATTTAATTCCTTACCACCAAAATACATATTAGTACACTTAAAAGTTAACCCAGAAAATAGAAAGAATAATTTAATAATTGGTTTATATGAATCATATGCGGTTGAGAGAAAAATTGAAAATAATATTGCCCAAAATTGACAGAGTATGATCTCCATTTCTTCATCATAAGATGAGTTCCGTATGCAATTGAAAATACCAAATCCCTCCTGTACGTAATTGAAAGGGGGGTTTTGGTAAGATTAAAGAAAAATTTGTTCTTCTTTTGTAAAGAATTCTTCGAAAAATCTCGAACCTAATCTTTGCAAAAAAGCACATGCTGTACTTTTATGTTTACGAGCCAAAGTTCTAGCAAACAAAAGTCGAAATGTATACCTTATTCGATACAAACTCTGCTTTTTTGAGGATCCACTATGGTAACGAGATATATTTCCACATATCTGACTAAATCGATGAATAATATCCAAATATGATAAATCCGACCAGATTGGCTTGCTAACAGGCTGCCCAGATACAGTACAAAATTTCATTTGGACAAAGATCGAAAAAGAGGAATAACTGAAATCATAGTATCGAATTTCTTAGTAAGAGTATCTATTAAAAATGCATTTTCTAGCATTTAATTCCATACCACCAAAAGACTTATTAGTACACTTAAAAGATAACCCAGAAAATCAAAAGAATAATTTAATAATTGGTTTATATGAATCCAATGCAGTTGAGAGCAAAATTGAAAACAATATTGCCAAAAATTGACAAAGTAAGATCCGGATTTATTCATCATAAGATGAATTCCGTATGCAATTGAGAACACCAAATCTGTCCTGTTTGTATTTCAAAATGGGGTTTTGGTAAGATTAAAGAAAGAATTTGTTCTTCTTTTGTAAAGAATTCTTCCGATAATCTCGATCCTAATCTTTACAAAAAAGCACGTGCTGTACTTTTCTGTTTACGAGCCAAAGTTCTAGCACACAAAAGCCTATGTGTATACTTTATTCGATACAGACTCTGCTTTTTTGAGGATCCACTACGGTAATGAGAAATATTTCTACATATCTGACTAAATCGATGAATAATATCCAAATATGACAAATCGGACCAGATTGGCTTCCTAATAGGATGCCCAGATAAAGTACAAAATTTCACTTGGACAATGATCGAATAAGAGGAATTACTGAGATCATAGCATCGAGTTTCTTAGTAAGAGTATCTACTAAAAATGCATTTTCCAGCATTTAATTCCTTACCACCAAAAGACTTATTAGTACACTTAAAAGTTAACCCAGAAAATAGAAAGAAAAATTTAATAATTGGTTTATATGAATCATATGCGGTTGAGAGCAAAATTGAAAATAATATTGCCCACAATTGACGGAGTAAGATCTCCATTTCTTCATCATAAGATGAGTTCCGTATGCAATTGAAAATACCAAATCCCTCCTGTACGTAATTGAAAAGGGGGTTTTGCTAAGATTAAACAAAGAATTTGTTCTTCTTTTGTAAAGAATTCTTCCAAAAATCTCGAACCTAATCTTTTCAAAAAAGCACGTGTTGTACTTTTATGTTTACGAGCCAAAGTCCTAGCAAACAAAATTCGAAATGTATACTTTATTCGATACAGACTCTGCTTTTTTGAGGATCCACTACGGTAATGAGAAATATTTCTACATATCTGACTAAATCGATGAATAATATTCAAATATGATAAATCGGACCAGATTGGCTTCCTAATAGCATGCCTAGATACAGTACAAAATTTCACTTGGACAATGATCGAATAAGAGGAATTACTGAGATCACAGTATCGAGTTTCTTAGTAAGAGTATCTACTAAAAATGCATTTTCTAGCATTTAATTCCTTACCACCAAAAGACTTATTAGTACACTTAAAAGTTAACCCAGAAAATAGAAAGAATAATTTAATAATTGGTTTATATGAATCATATGCGGTTGAGAGCAAAATTGAAAATAATATTGCCAAAAATTGACAAAGTAAGATCTCCATTTCTTCATCATAAGATGACTTCCGTATGCAATTGAGAATACCAAATCCGTCCTGTTTGTAATTGAAAAGGGGGTTTTGGTAAGATTAAAAAAAGAATTTGTTCTTCATTTGTAAAGAATTCTTCCAAAAATCTCGAACCAAATCTTTGCAAAAAAGCACGTGCTATACTTTTATGTTTACAAGCCAAAGTTCTAGCACACAAAAGTCGAAGTGTATACTTTATTCGATACAAACTCTGCTTTTTTGAGGATCCACTATGGTAATGAGAAATATTTCTACATATCTGACTAAATCGATGAATAATATCCAAATATGATAAATCGGACCAGATTGGCTTACTAATAGGATGCCTAGATACAGTACCAAATTTCACTTGGACAATGATCGAATAAGAGGAATAACTGAGATCATAGTATCGAGTTTCTTAGTAAGAGTATCTACTAAAAAATTTAGCATTTAATTCCTTACCACCAAAAGACTTATTAGCACACTTAAAAGATAACCCAGAAAATAGAAAGAATAATTTAATAATTGGTTTATATGAATCCTATGCGGTTGAGAGCAAAATTGAAAATAATATTGCCAAAAATTGACAAAGTAAGATCTCCATTTCTTCATCATAAGATGACTTCCGCATGCAATTGAAAATACCAAATCTGTCCTGTACGTAATTGAAAAGGGGGTTTTGGTAAGATTAAAGAAAGAATTTGTTCTTCTTTTGTAAAGAATTCTTCCAATAATCTCGAACCTAATCTTTGCCAAAAAGCACGTGCTGTACTTTTATGTTTACGAGCCAAAGATCTAACACACAAAAGTCGAATTTTATACCTTATTCGATACAAACTCTACTTTTTTGAGGATCCACTATGGTAACAAGAAATATTTCTACATATCTGACTAAATTGATGAATAATATCCAAATATGATAAATCGAACTATATTGGCTTGCTAACATGATGCACAGATACAGTACAAAATTTCACTTGGACAATGATCGAATAAGTGGAATAACTGAGCTCATAGTATCGAGTTTCTTAGTAAGAGTATCTACTAAAAATGCATTTTCTAGCATTTAATTCCTTACCACCAAAAGACTTATTAGTACACTTAAAAGTTAACCCAGAAAATAAAAAGAATAATTTAATAATTGGTTTATATGAATCATATGCGGTTGAGAGCAAAATTGAAAATAATATTGCCCAAAATTGACCGAGTAAGATCTCCATTTCTTCATCATAAGATGAGTTCCGTATGCAAATGAAAATACCAAATCCCTCCTGTACGTAATTTAAAAGGGGGGTTTTGGTAAGATTAAAGAAAGAATTTGTTCTTCTTTTGTAAAGAATTCTTCCAAAAATCTCGAACCTAATCTTTGCAAAAAAGCACGTGTTGTACTTTTATGTTTACGAGCCAAAGTTCTAGCAAACAAAAGTCGAAATGTATACCTTATTCGATACAAACTCTATTTTTTTGAGGATCCACTATGGTAACGAGATATATTTCTACATATCTGACTAAATCGATGAATAATATCCGAATATGATAAATCGAACCAGATTGGCTTGCTAATAGGCTGCCCAGATACATTACAAAATTTCATTTGGACAATGATCGAAAAAGAGGAATAACTGAAATCATAGTATCAAATTTCTTAGTAAGAGTATCTATTAAAAATGCATTTTCTAGCATTTAATTCCTTACCACCAAAAGACTTATTAGTACACTTAAAAGATAACCCAGAAAATAGAAAGAATAATTTAATAATTGGTTTATATGAATCCAATGCGGTTGAGAGCAAAATTGAAAACAATATTGCCAAAAATTGACAAAGTAAGATCCCGATTTATTCATCATAAGATGAATTCCGTATGCAATTGAGAATACCAAATCCGTCCTGTATGTATTTGAAAATGGGGTTTTGGTTAGATTAAAGAAAGAATTTGATCTTCTTTTGTAAAGAATTCTTCCAATAATCTCGATCCTAATCTTTGCAAAAAAGCACGTGTTGTACTTTTCTATTTACGTGCCAAAGTTCTAGCACACAAAAGTCTAAGCGTATACTTTATTCGATACAGACTCTGCCATTTTGAGGATCCACTACGGTAATGAGAAATATTTCTACATATCTGACTAAATCGATGAATAATATCCAAATATGATAAATCAGACCAGATTGGCTTACTAATATGATGCCTAGATATAGTACCAAATTTCACTTGGACAATGATTGAATAAGAGGAATAACTGAGATCATAGTATCGAGTTTCTTAGTAAGATTATCTATTAAAAATGCATTTTCAAGCATTTAATTCCTTACCACCAAAAGACTTATTAGTACACTTAAAAGATAACCCAGAAAATCGAAAGAATAATTCAATAATTGGTTTATACGAATCCGATGCTGTTGAGAGCAAAATTGAAAATAATATTGCCAAATATTGACAAAGTAAGATCTCCATTTCTTCATCATAAGATGACTTCCGCATGCAATTGAAAATACCAAATCTGTCCTGTACGTAATTGAAAAGGGGGTTTTGGTAAGATTAAAGAAAGAATTTGTTCTTCTTTTGTAAAGAATTCTTCCAATTATCTCGAACCTAATCTTTGCCAAAAAGCACGTGCTGTACTTTTATGTTTACGAGCCAAAGATCTAACACACAAAAGTCGAATTTTATACCTTATTCGATACAAACTCTACTTTTTTGAGGATCCACTATGGTAACAAGAAATATTTCTACATATCTGACTAAATTGATGAATAATATCCAAATATGATAAATCGAACTATATTGGCTTGCTAACATGATGCACAGATACAGTACAAAATTTCACTTGGACAATGATCGAATAAGTGGAATAACTGAGCTCATAGTATCGAGTTTCTTAGTAAGAGTATCTACTAAAAATGCATTTTCTAGCATTTAATTCCTTACCACCAAAAGACTTATTAGTACACTTAAAAGTTAACCCAGAAAATAAAAAGAATAATTTAATAATTGGTTTATATGAATCATATGCGGTTGAGAGCAAAATTGAAAATAATATTGCCCAAAATTGACCGAGTAAGATCTCCATTTCTTCATCATAAGATGAGTTCCGTATGCAAATGAAAATACCAAATCCCTCCTGTACGTAATTTAAAAGGGGGGTTTTGGTAAGATTAAAGAAAGAATTTGTTCTTCTTTTGTAAAGAATTCTTCCAAAAATCTCGAACCTAATCTTTGCAAAAAAGCACGTGTTGTACTTTTATGTTTACGAGCCAAAGTTCTAGCAAACAAAAGTCGAAATGTATACCTTATTCGATACAAACTCTATTTTTTTGAGGATCCACTATGGTAACGAGATATATTTCTACATATCTGACTAAATCGATGAATAATATCCGAATATGATAAATCGAACCAGATTGGCTTGCTAATAGGCTGCCCAGATACATTACAAAATTTCATTTGGACAATGATCGAAAAAGAGGAATAACTGAAATCATAGTATCAAATTTCTTAGTAAGAGTATCTATTAAAAATGCATTTTCTAGCATTTAATTCCTTACCACCAAAAGACTTATTAGTACACTTAAAAGATAACCCAGAAAATAGAAAGAATAATTTAATAATTGGTTTATATGAATCCAATGCGGTTGAGAGCAAAATTGAAAACAATATTGCCAAAAATTGACAAAGTAAGATCCCGATTTATTCATCATAAGATGAATTCCGTATGCAATTGAGAATACCAAATCCGTCCTGTATGTATTTGAAAATGGGGTTTTGGTTAGATTAAAGAAAGAATTTGATCTTCTTTTGTAAAGAATTCTTCCAATAATCTCGATCCTAATCTTTGCAAAAAAGCACGTGCTGTACTTTTCTATTTACGTGCCAAAGTTCTAGCACACAAAAGTCTAAGGGTATACTTTATTCGATACAGACTCTGCCATTTTGAGGATCCACTACGGTAATGAGAAATATTTCTACATATCTGACTAAATCGATGAATAATATCCAAATATGATAAATCAGACCAGATTGGCTTCCTAATAGCATGCCCAGATACAGTACAAAATTTCACTTGGACAATGATCGAATAAGAGGAATTACTGAGATCATAGTATCGAGTTTCTTAGTAAGAGTATCTACTAAAAATGCATTTTCTAGCATTTAATTCCTTACCACCAAAAGACTTATTAGTACACTTAAAAGTTAACCCAGAAAATAGAAAGAATAATTTAATAATTGGTTTATATGAATCATATGCGGTTGAGAGCAAAATTGAAAATAATATTGCCCAAAATTGACGGAGTAAGATCTCCATTTCTTCATCATAAGATGAGTTCCATATGCAATAGAAAATACCAAATCCCTCCTCTACGTCATTGAAAAGGTGGTTTTGGCATGATGAAAGAAAGAATTTGTTCTTCTTTTGTAAAGAATTCTTCCAAAAATCTCGAACCTAATCTTTGCAAAAAAGCATGTGCTGTACTTTTATGTTTACGAGCCAAAGTTCTAGCAAACAAAATTCGAAATGTATACCTTATTCGATACAAACTCTGCTTCATTGAGGATCCACTATGGTAACGAGATATATTTCTACATATCTTACTAAATCGATGAATAATATCCAAATATGATAAATCGGACCAGATTGGCTTGCTAACAGGCTGCCAAGATACAGTAAAAAATTTCATTTGGACAATGATCGAAAAAGAGGAATAACTGAAATCATAGTATCGAATTTCTTAGTAAGAGTATCTATTAAAAATGCATTTTCTAGCATTTAATTCCTTACCACCAAAAGACTTATTAGTACACTTAAAAGATAACCCAGAAAATAGAAAGAATAATTTAATAATTGGTTTATATGAATCCTATGCGGTTGAGAGCAAAATTGAAAATAATATTGCCAAAAATTGACAAAGTAAGATATCCATTTCTTCATCATAAGATGACTTCCGTATGCAATTTGAGAATACCAAATCCGTCCTGTTTGTAATTGAAAAGGGGGCTTTGGTAAGATTAAAAAAAGAATTTGTTCTTCATTTGCAAAGAATTCTTCCAAAAATCTCGAACCAAATCTTTGCAAAAAAGCACGTGCTATACTTTTATGTTTACGAGCCAAAATTCTAGCACACAAAAGTCGAAGTGTATACCTTATTCGATACAAACTCTGCTTTTTTGAGGATCCACTATGGTAACGAGAAATATTTCTACATATCTGACTAAATCGATGAATAATATCCTAATACGATAAATCAGAGCAGATTGGCTTGCTAACAGGATGCCCAACTACAGTACAAAATTTCACTTGGACAATTATCGAATAAGAGGAATAACTGAGATCATAGTACCGAGTTTCTTAGTAATAGTATCTATTAAAAATGCATTTTCTAGCATTTAATTCCTTTCCACCAAAAGACTTATTAGTACACGTAAAAGATAACCCAGAAAATAGAAAGAAAAATTTAATAATTGGTTTATATGAATCCTATGCGGTTGAGAGAAAAATTGAAAATAATTTTACCAAAAATTGACAATGTAAGATCTCCATTTCTTCATCATAAGATGAGTTCCGTATGCAATTGAAAATACCAATTCCGTCCTGTATGTAATTGAAAAGGGGGTTTTGGTAAGATTAATGAAAGAATTTGTTCTTCTTTTGTAAAGAATTCTTGCAATAATCTCGAACCTAATCTTTGCAAAAAAGCACGTGCTGTACATTTATGTTTTCTAGCCAAAGTTCTGGCACACAAAAGTCGAAGTGTAAACTTTATTCGATAAAAACTCTGCTATTTTGAGGATCCACTATGGTAATGAGAAATATATCTACATATCTAACTAAACCGATGAATAATATCCAAATACGATAAATAGGACCAGATTGGCTTGCTAACAGGATTCCCAAATACAGTAAAAAATTTCACTTGGACAATGATCGAAAAAGTGGAATAACTGAGATCATAATATCGAATTTCTTAGTAAGAGTATCTATTAAAAATGCATTACCTAGCATTTAATTCCTTACCACCAAAAGACTTATTAGTACACTTAAAATATAACCCAGAAAATAGAAAGAAAAATTTAATAATTGGTTTATATGAATCCTATAAGGTTGAGAGCAAAATTGAAAATAATATTGCCAAAAATTGACAAAGTAAGATCTCCATTTCTTCATCATAAGATGAGTTCCGTATGCAATTGAAAATACCAAATCCGTCCTGTACGTAATTGAAAAGGGGGTTTTGGTAAGATTAATGAAAGAATTTGTTCTTCTTTTGTAAAGAATTCTTCAAATAATCTAGAACCTAATCTTTGCAAAAAAGCACGTGCAGTACTTTTATGTTTACGAGCCAAAGTTCTAGCATACAAAAGTCGAAGTGTATACTTTATTCGATACAAACTCTGCTTTTTTGAGGATCCACTATGGTAACGAGAAATATTTCTACATATCTGACTAAAGCGATGAATAATATCCAAATATGATAAATCGGACCAGATTGGCTTACTAATAGGATGCCTAGATACAGTACCAAATTTCACTTCGACAATGATCGAATAAGAGGAATAACTGAGATCATAGTATCGAGTTTCTTAGTAAGATTATCTATTAAAAATGCATTTTCTAGCATTTACCACCAAAAGACTTATTAGTACACTTAAAAGATAACCCAGAAAATCGAAAGAATAATTCAATAATTGGTTTATACGAATGCTATGCGGTTGAGAGCAAAATTGAAAATAATATTGCCAAAAATTGACAAAGTAAGATCCCAATTTCTTCATCATAAGTTGAGTTTCGAATGCAATTGAGCATACCAAATCCGTCCTGTATGTAATTTAAAAGGGGGTTTTGGTAAGATTAAAGAAAGAATTTGTTCTTCTATTGTAAAGAATTCTTCCAATAATCTCGAACCTAATCTTTGCAAAAAAGCAAGTGCTGTACTTTTATGTTTACGAACCAAGGTTCTAGCACACAAAAGTCGAAGTGTATACCTTATTCGATACAAACTCTGCTTTTTTGAGGATCCACTATGGTAACGAGAAATATTTCTACATATCTGACTAAATCGATGAATAATATCCTAATACGATAAATCAGACCAGATTGGCTTGCTAACAGGATGCCCAGATACAGTACAGAATTTCACTTGTACAATTATCGAATAAGAGGAATAACTGAGATCATAGTACCGAGTTTCTTAGTAATAGTATCTATTAAAAATGCATTTTCTAGCATTTAATTCCTTTCCACCAAAAGACTTATTAGTACACGTAAAAGATAACCCAGAAAATAGAATGAAAAATTTAATAATTGGTTTATATGAATCCTATGCGGTTGAGAGAAAAATTGAAAATAATTTTACCAAAAATTGACAAAGTAAGATCTCCATTTCTTCATCATAAGATGAGTTCCGTATGCAATTGAAAATACCAAATCCGTCCTGTATGAAATTGAAAAGGGGGTTTGGGAAAGATTAATGAAAGAATTTGTTCTTCTTTTGTAAAGATTTCTTCCAATAATCTCGAACCTAATCTTTGCAAAAAAGCACGTGCTGTACATTTATGTTTACGAGCCAAAGTTCTGGCACACAAAAGTCGAAGTGTAAACCTTATTCGATAAAAAGTCTGCTATTTTGAGGATCCACTATGGTAATGAGAAATATTTCTACATATCTGACTAAACCGACGAATAATATCCAAATACGATAAATCGGACCAGATTGGCTTGCTAACAGGATGCCCAGATACAGTAAAAAATTTCACTTGGACAATGATCGAAAAAGAGGAATAACTGAGATCATAGTATCGAATTTCTTAGTAAGAGTATCTATTAAAAAAGCATTACCTAGCATTTAATTCCTTACCACTAAAAGACTTATTAGTACACTTAAAATATAACCCAGAAAATAGAAAGAAAAATTTAATAATTGGTTTATATGAATCCTATAAGGTTGAGAGAAAAATTGAAAATAATATTGCCAAAAATTGACAAAGTAAGATCTCCATTTCTTCATCATATGATGAGTTCCCTATGCAATTGAAAATACCAAATCCGTCCTGTACGTAATTGAAAAGGGGGTTTTGGTAAGATTAATGAAAGAATTTGTTCTTCTTTTGTAAAGAATTCTTCCTATAATCTCGAACCTAATCTTTGCAAAAAAGCACGGTGCAGTACTTTTATGTTTACGATGCCAAAGTTCATTTCCCTTAATTGGTTTATCCCGACTTTCTGTGCGGTTGAGAGCCAAATTGAAAATAATATTGCAAAAATTGACCAACGTAAGATCCCGCTTCTTCTCCTCAGTGCCCATTTCGTATGCCCTTGCGAAATCCCCCCTCCGTCCTGTATGTAATTCAAGGTGCTTGTCGTAGCTTCCCGAATGGCATTTGTTCTTCCTATGTAAAGCATCTTTCCAATAATCTCGGAACCTACCTCTTACAAAAAAAGGCAAGTGCTTTACTTTTTATGACTACGAACCACGTTCTAGCACACAAAGTCGAATAGTGTATACCTAGTCGATACAAAAAACTCTCGCTTTTTTGAGGATCCCACTTGGTAAACGAGAATAATATTTTCTACATTTCTGACTAAATCGATGAATAATATCCTAATACGATAAATCAGACCAGATTGGCTTGCTAACAGGATGCCCAAATACAGTACAAAATTTCAATTGGACAATTATCGAATAAGAGGAATAACTGAGATCATAGTACCGAGTTTCTTAGTAATAGTATCTATTAAAAATGCATTTTCTAGCATTTAATTCCTTTCCACCAAAAGACTTATTAGTACACGTAAAAGATAACCCAGAAAATAGAAAGAAAAATTTAATAATTGGTTTATATGAATCCTATGCGGTTGAGAGAAAAATTGAAAATAATTTTACCAAAAATTGACAAAGTAAGATCTCCATTTCTTCATCATAAGATGAGTTCCGTATGCAATTGAAAATACCAATTCCGTCCTGTATGTAATTGAAAAGGGGGTTTTGGTAAGATTAATGAAAGAATTTGTTCTTCTTTTGTAAAGAATTCTTGCAATAATCTCGAACCTAATCTTTGCAAAAAAGCACGTGCTGTACATTTATGTTTTCCAGCCAAAGTTCTGGCACACAAAAGTCGAAGTGTAAACTTTATTCGATAAAAACTCTGCTATTTTGAGGATCCACTATGGTAATGAGAAATATATCTACATATCTAACTAAACCGATGAATAATATCCAAATACGATAAATAGGACCAGATTGGCTTGCTAACAGGATTCCCAAATACAGTAAAAAATTTCACTTGGACAATTATCGAAAAAGAGGAATAACTGAGATCATAGTATCGAATTTCTTAGTAAGAGTATCTATTAAAAATGCATTACCTAGCATTTAATTCCTTACCACCAAAAGACTTATTAGTACACTTAAAATATAACCCAAAAAAGAGAAAGAAAAATTTAATAATTGGTTTATATGAATCCTATAAGGTTGAGAGCAAAATTGAAAATAATATTGCCAAAAATTGACAAAGTAAGATCTCCATTTCTTCATCATAAGATGAGTTCCCTATGCAATTGAAAATACCAAATCCGTCCTGTACGTAATTGAAAAGGGGGTTTTGGTAAGATTAATGAAAGAATTTGTTCTTCTTTTGTAAAGAATTCTTCGAATAATCTAGAACCTAATCTTTGCAAAAACGCACGTGCAGTACTTTTATGTTTACGAGCCAAAGTTCTAGCACACAAAAGTCGAAGTGTATACTTTATTCGATACAAACTCTGCTTTTTTGAGGATCCACTATGGTAATGAGAAATATTTCTACATATCTGACTAAATCGATGAATAATATCCAAATATGATAAATCGGACCAGATTGGCTTACTAATAGGATGCCTAGATACAGTACCAAATTTCACATGGACAATGATCGAATAAGAGGAATAACTGAGAGCATAGTATCGAGTTTCTTAGTAAGATTATCTATTAAAAATGCATTTTCTAGCATTTAACTCCTGACCACCAAAAGACTTATTAGTACACTTAAAAGATAACCCAGAAAATCGAAAGAATAATTCAATAATTGGTTTATACGAATGCTATGCGGTTGAGAGCAAAATTGAAAATAATATTGCCAAAAATTGACAAAGTAAGATCCCAATTTCTTCATCATAAGTTGAGTTTCGAATGCAATTGAGCATACCAAATCCGTCCTGTATGTAATTTAAAAGGGGGTTTTGGTAAGATTAAAGAAAGAATTTGTTCTTCTATTGTAAAGAATTCTTCCAATAATCTCGAACCTAATCTTTGCAAAAAAGCAAGTGCTGTACTTTTATGTTTACGAACCAAGGTTCTAGCACACAAAAGTCGAAGTGTATACCTTATTCGATACAAACTCTGCTTTTTTGAGGATCCACTATGGTAACGAGAAATATTTCTACATATCTGACTAAATCGATGAATAATATCCAAATACGATAAATCGGACCAGATTGGCTTGCTAACAGGATGCCCAGATACAGTACAGAAATTCACTTGGACAATTATCGAATAAGAGGAATAACTGAGATCATAGTATCGAGTTTCTTAGTAACAGTATCTATTAAAAATGCATTTTCTAGCATTTAATTCCTTTCCACCAAAAGACTTATTAGTACACGTAAAAGATAACCCAGAAAAGAGAAAGAAAAATTTAATAATTGGTTTATATGAATCCTATGCGGTTGAGAGAAAAATTGAAAATAATTTTACCAAAAATTGACAAAGTAAGATCTCCATTTCTTCATCATAAGATGAGTTCCGTATGCAATTGAAAATACCAAATCCGTCCTGTATGAAATTGAAAAGGGGGTTTGGGAAAGATTAATGAAAGAATTTGTTCCTCTTTTGTAAAGAATTCTTCCAATAATCTCGAACCTAATCTTTGCAAAAAAGCCCGTGCTGTACATTTATGTTTACGAGCCAAAGTTCTGGCACACAAAAGTCGAAGTGTAAGCCTTATTCGATAAAAACTCTGCTATTTTGAGGATCCACTATGGTAATGAGAAATATTTCTACATATCTGACTAAACCGACGAATAATATCCAAATACGATAAATCGGACCGGATTGGCTTGCTAACAGGATGCCCAGATACAGTAAAAAATTTCACTTGGACAATGATCAAAAAAGAGGAATAACTGAGATCATAGTATCGAATTTCTTAGTAAGAGTATCTATTAAAAATGCATTACCTAGCATTTAATTCCTTACCACCAAAAGACTTATTAGTACACTTAAAATATAACCCAGAAAATAGAAAGAAAAATTTAATAATTGGTTTATATGAATCTTATAAGGTTGAGAGCAAAATTGAAAATAATATTGCCAAAAATTGACAAAGTAAGATCTCCATTTCTTCATCATATGATGAGTTCCGTATGCAATTGAAAATACCAAATCCGTCCTGTACGTAATTGAAAAGGGGGTTTTGGTAAGATTAATGAAAGAATTTGTTCTTCTTTTGTAAAGAATTCTTCCTATAATCTCGAACCTAATCTTTGCAAAAAAGCACGTGCAGTACTTTTATGTTTACGAGCCAAAGTTCTAGCACACAAAAGTCGAAGTGTATACTTTATTCGTTACAAACTCTGCTTTTTTGAGGATCCACTATGGTAACAAGAAATATTTCTACATATCTGACTAAAGCGATGAATAATATCCAAATATGATAAATCGGACCAGATTGGCTTACTAATATGATGCCTAGATACAGTACCAAATTTCACTTCGACAATGATAGAATAAGAGGAATAACTGAGATCATAGTATCGAGTTTCTTAGTAAGATTATCTATTAAAATGCATTTTCTAGCATTTAATTCCTTACCACCAAAAGACTTATTAGTACACTTAAAAGATAACCCAGAAAATCGAAAGAATAATTCAATAATTGGTTTATACGAATTCTATGCGGTTGAGAGCAAAATTGAAAATAATATTGCCAAAAATTGACAAAGTAAGATCCCGATTTCTTCATCATAAGTTGAATTTCGTATGCAATTGAGAATACCAAATCCGTCCTGTATGTAATTTAAAAGGTGGTTTTGGTAAGATTAAAGAAAGAATTTGTTCTTCTATTGTAAAGAATTCTTCCAATAATCTCGAACCTAATCTTTGCAAAAAAGCAAGTGCTGTACTTTTATGATTACGAACCAAGGTTCTAGCACACAAAAGTCGAAGTGTATACCTTATTCGATACAAACTCTGCTTTTTTGAGGATCCACTATGGTAACGAGAAATATTTCTACATATCTGACTAAATCGATGAATAATATCCAAATACGATAAATCGGACCAGATTGGCTTGCTAACAGGATGCCCAGATACAGTACACAATTTCACTTGGACAATTATCGAATAAGAGGAATAACTGAGATCATAGTACCGAGTTTCTTAGTAAGAGTAACTATTAAAAATGCATTTTCTAGCATTTAATTCCTTTCCACCAAAAGACTTATTAGTACACGTAAAAGATAACCCAGAAAATAGAAAGAAAAATTTAATAATTGGTTTATATGAATCTTATGCGGTTGAGAGAAAAATTGAAAATAATTTTACCAAAAATTGACAAAGTAAGATCTCCATTTCTTCATCATAAGATGAGTTCCGTATGCAATTGAAAATACCAATTCCGTCCTGTATGTAATTGAAAAGGGGGTTTTGGTAAGATTAATGAAAGAATTTGTTCTTCTTTTGTAAAGAATTCTTGCAATAATCTCGAACCTAATCTTTGCAAAAAAGCACGTGCTGTACATTTATGTTTTCCAGCCAAAGTTCTGGCACACAAAAGTCGAAGTGTAAACTTTATTCGATAAAAACTCTGCTATTTTGAGGATCCACTATGGTAATGAGAAATATATCTACATATCTAACTAAACCGATGAATAATATCCAAATACGATAAATAGGACCAGATTGGCTTGCTAACAGGATTCCCAAATACAGTAAAAAATTTCACTTGGACAATGATCGAAAAAGTGGAATAACTGAGATCATAATATCGAATTTCTTAGTAAAGAGTATCTATTGAAAAATGCATTACCTATTCTTTTAATTACGTAACCACCAAAAGACGTATTAGTACACTTAAAATATAAAACCCAGAAAATAGAAAGAAAAATTTAATAATTGGTTTTATATGAAGCCTAAAGTTCAGAGCAAAATTGAAAATAATTATTGGCCAAAAAGTGACAAAGTAAGATCTCCATTTCTTCAGCATAAGATGAGTTCCGTATGCAATTGAAAATAGCCAATTACGTCCTGACGTAATTGAAAAGGTGGATTTGGTAAGATTAATGAAGAATTTGTTTCTTCTTTGTAAAAGAATTCGGCGAATAGCTAGGAACCGAATCTTTGCAAAAAAAAGCACGTGCATACTTTTAATGTTTCGAGCAAAGTTCTAGCACACAAAAGTCGAAGGTGTATACTTCATATCGATAACAAACGATGATTTTATATACGGATACACTATGGTAACGAGAAATAGTTCTACATATCTTGACTAAAGCGATGAGTAATATCCAAATTCTGTATTAGATCTGACCCAGATTGTGCTTCTACATGAAGGCCAATGCCGCGGTAAAGTACCAAATTTCACTTGGACAATAATCGAATAAGAGGAATAACTGAGATCATAGTATCGAATTTCTTAGTAAGAGTATCTATTGAAAATGCATTACCTAGCATTTAATTCCTTACCACCAAAATACTTATTAGTACACTTAAAAGATAACCCACAAAATAGAAAGAATAATATAATAATTGGTTTATATGAATCCTATGCGGTTGAGAGTGAAATTAAAAATAATATTGCCAAAAATTGACAAAGTAAGATCTCCATTTCTTCATCATAAGATGAGTTCCGTATGCAATTGAGAATACCAAATCCGTCCAATTGAGAATACCAAATTTATTTTCTAGCATTTAATTCCTTACCAACAAAAGACATATCAGTACATTTAGAAGATAACCCAGAAAATAAAAAGAATAATTTAGTAATTGGTTTATACGAATCCTATGCGGTTGAGAGAAAAATTGAAAATAATATTGCCAAAAATTGACAAAGTAAGATCTCCATTTCTTCATCATAAGATGAGTTCCGTATGCAATTGAAAAATACCAAATCCGCCCTGTATGTAATTAAAAAGGGGGTTTTGGTAAGACTAAAGAAAGAATTTGTTCTTCTTTTGTAAAGAATTCTTCCAATAATCTCGAACCTAATCCTCGCCAAAAAGCACGTACTATACTTTTATGTTTACGAGCCAAAGTTCTAGCACACAAAAGTCGAAGTGTATACCTTATTTCATACAAACTCTGCTTTTGGGGATCCACTACGGTAACGAGAAATATTTCTACATATCTGACTAAATCGATGAATAATATCCAAATATGATAAATCGGACCAGATTGGCTTGCTAATAGGATGCCCAGATACAATACAAAATTTCACTTGGAAAATGATATAATAAGAGGAATAACTGAGATCATAGTATCGAGTTTCTTAGTAAGAGTTTCTATTAAAAATGCATTTTCTAGCATTTAATTCCTTATCCCCAAAAGACTTTTTAGTACACTTAAAAGATAACCCACAAAATAGAAAGAATAATTTAATAATTGGTTTATATGAACCCAATGCGGTTGAGACCAAAATTGAAAATAATATTGCCTAAAATTGACAAAGTAAGATCTCCATTTCTTCATCATAAGATGAGTTCCGTATGGAATTGAAAATACCAAATCCGTCATGTATGTAATTGAAAAGGGGGTTTGGGTAAGATTAATGAAAGAATTTGTACTTCTTTTGTAAAGAATTCTTCCAATAATCTCGAACCTAATCTTTGCAAAAAAGCACGTGCTGTACATTTATGTTTACGAGCCAAAGTTCTGGCACTCAAAAGTCGAAGTGTAAACCTTATTCGATAAAAAGTTTGCTATTTTGAGGATCCACTATGGTAATGAGAAATATTTCTACATATCTGACTAAACCGACGAATAATATCCAAATACGATAAATCGGACCAGATTGGCTTGCTAACAGGATGCCCAGATACAGTAAAAAATTTCACTTGGACAATGATCGAAAAAGAGGAATAACTGAGATCATAGTATCGAATTTCTTAGTAAGAGTATCTATTAAAAATGCATTACCTAGCATTTAATTCCTTACCACCAAAAGACTTGTTAGTACACTTAAAATATAACCCAGAAAATAGAAAGAAAAATTTAATAATTGGTTTATATGAATCCTATAAGGTTGAGAGCAAAGTTGAAAATAATATTGCCAAAAATTGACAAAGTAAGATCTCCATTTCTTCATCATAAGATGAGTTCCGTATCCAATTGAAAATACCAAATCCGTCCTGTACGTAATTGAAAAGGGGGTTTTGGTAAGATTAATGAAAGAATTTGTTCTTCTTTTGTAAAGAATTCTGCGAATAATCTAGAACCTAATCTTTGCAAAAAAGCACGTGCAGTACTTTTATGTTTACGAGCCAAACTTCTAGCACACAAAAGTCGAAGTGTATACTTTATTCGATACAAACTCTGCTTTTTTGAGGATCCATGAGAAATATTTCTACATATCTGAATAAATCGATGAATAATATCCAAATATGATAAATCGGACCAGATTGGCTTACTAATAGGATGCCTAGATACAGTACCAAATTTCACATGGACAATGATCGAATAAGAGGAATAACTGAGATCATAGTATCGAGTTTCTTAGTAAGATTATCTATTAAAAATGCATTTTCTAGCATTTAATTCCTGACCACCAAAAGACTTATTAGTACACTTAAAAGATAACCCAGAAAATCGAAAGAATAATTCAATAATTGGTTTATACGAATTCTATGCGGTTGAGAGCAAAATTGAAAATAATATTGCCAAAAATTGACAAAGTAAGATCCCGATTTCTTCATCATAAGTTGAATTTCGTATGCAATTGAGACTACCAAATCCGTCCTGTACGTAATTTAAAAGGGGGTTTTGGTAAGATTAAAGAAAGAATTTGTTCTTGTATTGTAAAGAATTCTTCCAATAATCTCGAACCTAATCTTTGCAAAAAATCACGTGTTGTACATTTATGTTTACGAGCCAAAGTTCTGGCACACAAAAGTCGAAGTGTAAACCTTATTCGATAAAAACTCTGCTATTTTGAGGATCCACTATGGTAAGGAGAAATATTTCTACATATCTGACTAAACCGACGAATAATATCCAAATACGATAAATAGGACCAGATTGGCTTGCTAACAGGATTCCCAAATACAGTAAAAAATTTCACTTGGACAATGATCGAAAAAGATGAATAACTGAGATCATAGTATCGAATTTCTTAGTAACAGTATCTATTAAAAATGCATTACCTAGCATTTAATTCCTTACCACCAAAAGACTTATTAGTACACTTAAAATATAACCCAGAAAATAGAAAGAAAAATTTAATAATTGGTTTATATGAATCCTATAAGGTTGAGAGCAAAATTGAAAATAATATTGCCAAAAATAGACAAAGTAAGATCTCCATTTCTTCATCATAAGATGAGTTCCCTATGCAATTGAAAATACCAAATCTTTCCTGTACGTAATTGAAAAGGGGGTTTTGGTAAGATTAATGAAAGAATTTGTTCTTCTTTTGTAAAGAATTCTTCCTATAATCTCGAACCTAATCTTTGCAAAAAAGCACGTGCTGTACTTTTATGTTTAGGAGCCAAAGTTCTAGCACACAAAAGTCGAAGTGTATACCTTATTCGATACAAACTCTGCTTTTTTGAGCATTCACTATGGTAACGAGAAAAATTACTACATATCTGACTAAATCGATGAATAATATCCAAATATGATAAATCGGACCAGATTGGCTTGCTAACATGATGCCCGGATAAAGTACAAAATTTCACTTGGACAATAATCGAATAAGAGGAATAACTGAGATCATAGTATCGAATTTCTTAGTAAGAGTATCTATTGAAAATGCATTACCTAGCATTTAATTCCTTACCACCAAAAGACTTATTAGTACACTTAAAAGATAACCCACAAAATAGAAAGAATAATATAATAATTGGTTTATATGAATCCTATGCGGTTGAGAGTGAAATTAAAAATAATATTGCCAAAAATTGACAAAGTAAGATCTCCATTTCTTCATCATAAGATGAGTTCCGTATGCAATTGAGAATACCAAATCCGTCTCGTATGTAATTGAAAAGGGGGTTTTGTTAAGATTAAAGAAAGAATTTGTTCTTCTTTTGTAAAGAATTCTTCCAATAATCTCGAACGTAATCCTCGCAAAAAAGCATGTGCTGTACTTTTATGTTTACGAGCCAAAGTTCTAGCACACAAAAGTCGAAGTGTATACTCTCTTCGATACAGACTCTGCCTTTTTGAGGATCCACTATGGTAATGAGAAATATTTCTGCATATCTGACTAAATCGATGAATAATATCCAAATATGGTAAATCAGACCAGATTGGCTTCCTAATAGGATGCCCACATACAGTACAAAATTTCACTTGGACAATGATCGAATAAGTGGAATAACTGAGATAATAGTATTTATTTTCTAGCATTTAATTCCTTACCAACAAAAGACATATCAGTACATTTAGAAGATAACCCAGAAAATAGAAAGAATAATTTAGTAATTGGTTTATACGAATCCTATGCGGTTGAGAGCAAAATTGAAAATAATATTGCCAAAAATTGACAATGTAAGATCTCCATTTCTTCATCATAAGATGAGTTCCGTATGCAATTGAAAAATACCAAATCCGCCCTGTATGTAATTAAAAAGGGGGTTTTGGTAAGATTAAAGCAAGAATTTGTTCTTCTTTTGTAAAGAATTCTTCCAATAAACTCGAACCTAATCCTCACCAAAAAGCACGTGCTGTACTTTTATGTTTACGAGCCAAAGTTCTAGCACACAAAAGTCGAAGTGTATACCTTATTTGATACAAACTCTGCTTTTTGAGGATCCACTATGGTAACGAGAAATATTTCTACATATCTGACTAAATCGATGAATAATATCCAAATATGATAAATCGGACCAGATTGGCTTGCTAATAGGATGCCCAGATACAGTACAAAATTTCACTTGGACAATGATATAATAAGAGGAATAACTGAGATCATAGTATCGAGTTTCTTAGTAAGAGTTTCTATTAAAAATGCATTTTCTAGCATTTAATTCCTTATCCCCAAAAGACTTATTAGTACACTTAAAAGATAACCCACAAAATAGAAAGAATAATTTAATAATTGGTTTATATGAACCCAATGCGGTTGAGAGCAAAATTGAAAATAATATTGCCGAAAATTGACAAAGTAAGATCCCCATTTCTGCATCATAAGATGAGTTTCGTATGCAATTGAAAATACCAAATCCATCTGTATGTAATTGAAAAGGGGGTTTTGCTAAGATTAAAGAAAGAATTTGTTTTTCTTTTGTAAAGAATTCTATCAATAATCTCGAACCTAATCTTTGCAAAAAAGCACGTGCTGTACTTTTATGTTTATGAGCCAAAGTTCTAACACACAAAAGTCAAAGTGTATACCTTATTCGATATACACTCTGCTTTTTTGTGGATCCACTATGGTAACGTGAAATATTTCTACATATCTAACTAAATCGATGAATAAGATCCAAATATGATAAATCGGACCAGATTGGCTTGCTAACAGGATGCCCAGATACAGTACAAAATTTCACTTGGACAATGATCGAATAAGAGGAATAACTGGGATCATAGTATCGAGTTTCTTAGTAAGAGTATCTATAAAAAATGCATTTTCTAGCATTTAATTCCTTACCAACAAAAGACTTATTAATAATTGGCTTATATGAATCCTATAAGGTTGAGAGCAAAATTGAAAATAATATTGCCAAAAATTGACAAAGTAAGATCTCCATTTCTTCATCATAAGATGAGTTCCGTATGCAATTGAAAATACCAAATCCGTCCTATATGTAAGTGAAAAGGGCGTTTTGGTAAGATTAAAGAAAGAATTTGTTCTTCTTTTGTAATGAATTCTTCGAATAATCTCGAACCTAATCTTTGCAAAAAAGCACGTGCTATACTTTTATGTTTACGAGCCAAAGTTCTAGCACACAAAAGTCGAAGTGTATACTCTATTCGTTACAGACTCAGCTTTTTCGAGGATCCACTATGGTAATGAGAAATATTTCTACATATCTGACTAAATCGATGAATAATATCCAAATAAGGTAGATCAGACCAGATTGGCTTCCTAATAGGATGCCCTGATACAGTACAAAATTTAACTTGGACAATGATCGAATAAGTGGAATAACTGTGATAATAGTATCGAGTTTCTTAGTAAGAGTATCTATTAAAAATGCATTTTCTAGCATTTAATTCCTTACCAACAAACGACATATCAGTACACTTAGAAGATTACCCAGAAAATAGAAAGAATAATTTAATAATTGGTTTATATGAATCCTATGCGGTTGAGAGCAACATTGAAAATAATATTGCCAAAAATTGACAAAGTAAGATCTCCATTTCTTCATCTTAAGATGAGTTCCGTATGCAATTGAAAAATACCAAATCCGTCCTGTATGTAATTGAAAAGGGGGTTTTGGTAAGATTAAAGAAAGAATTTGTTCTTCTTTTGTAAAGAATTCTTCCAATAATCTCGAACCTAATCCTTGCAAAAAAGCACGTGCTGTACTTTTATGTTTACGAGCCAAAGTTCTAGCACACAAAAGTCAAAGGTTATACCTTATTCGATACAAACTCTGCTTTTTGAGGATCCACTATGGTAACGATAAATATTTCTCCATATCTGACTAAATCGATGAATAATATCCAAATATGATAAATCAGACCAGATTGGCTTGTTAACAGGATGCCCAGATACAGTCCAAAATTTCACTTGGACAATGATCGAATAAGAGGAATAGCTAAGATCATAGTATCGAGTTTCTTAGTATGAGTATCTACTAAAAATGCATTTTCTGGCATTTAATTCCTTACCACCAAAAGACTTATTAGGACACTTAGAAGATAACCCAGAAAATAGAAAGAATAATTTAGTAATTGGTTTATATGAACCCTATGCGGGTGAGAGCAAAATTGAAAATAATATTGCCAAAAATTGACAAAGTAAGATCTCCATTTTTGCATCATAAGATGGGTTCTGTATGCAATTGAAAATACCAAATCCGTCTTGTATGTAATTGAAAAGGGGTTTTGGTAAGATTAAAGAAAGAATTTGTTCTTCTTTTGTAAAGAATTCTTCCAATAATCTCGAACCTAATCTTTGCAAAAAAAGCACGTGCTGTACTTTTATGTTTACGAGCCAAAGTTCTAGCCCACAAAAGTCGAAGTGTATACCTTATTCGATACAAACTCTGCTTTTTTGAGAATCCACTATGGTAACCAGAAAAATTACTACATATCTGACTAAATCGATGAATAATATCCAAATATGATAAATCGGACCAGATTGGCTTGCTAACAGGATGCCCCGATACAGTACAAAATTTCACTTCGACAATAATCGAATAAGAGGAATAACTGAGATCATAGTATCGAATTCTCCTAGTAAGAGTATCTATTAAATATGCATTACCTAGCATTTAATTCCATACCACAAAAAGACTTATTAGTACACTTAAAAGATAACCCAGAAAATAGAAAGAATAATTTCATAATTGGTTATATGAATCCTATGCGGTTGAGAGCAAAAATGGAAATAATATTGCCAAAAATTGACAAAGTAAGATCTCCATTTCTTCATCATAAGATGAGTTCCGTATGCAATTGAGAATACCAAATCCGTCCTGTATGTAATTGAAAAGGGGGTTTTGGTAAGATTAAAAAAAAAATTTGTTCTTCATTTGTAAAGAATTCTTCCAATAATCTCGAACCTAATCTTTTCAAAAAAGTGCGTGCTGCACTTTGATGTTTACGAGCCAAAGTTCTGGCACACAAAAGTCGAAGTGTATACCTTATTCCATACAAACTCTGCTTTTTTGAGCATCCACTATGGTAACGAGAAAAATTACTACATATCTGACTAAATCGATTAATAATATCCAAATATGATAAATCGGACCAGATTGGCTTGCTAACAAGAAGCCCGGATACAGTACAAAATTTCACTTGGACAATAATCGAATAAGAGGAATAACTGACATCATAGTATCAAATTTCTTAGTAAGAGTATCTATTCAAAATGCATTACCTAGCATTTAATTCCTTACCACCAAAAGACTTATTAGTACACTTAAAAGATAACCCACAAAATAGAAAGAATAATTTAATAATTGGTTAATATGAATCCTATGCGGTTGAGAGCAAAATTGAATATAATATTGCCAAAAAGTGACAAAGTAAGATCTCCATTTCTTCATCATAAGATGAGTTCCGTATGCAATTGAGAATACCAAATCCGCCCTGTTTGTAATTGAAAAGGGGGTTTTGGTAAGATTAAAAAAATAATTTTTTTTTCATTTGAAAAGACTTCTACCAATAATCTCGAACCTAATCTTTGCAAAAAAAGCACGTGCTCTACTTTTATGTTTACGAGCCAAAGTTCTAGCACACAAAAGTCGAAGGGTGTACCTTATTCGATACAAACTCTGCTTTTTTGAGGATCCACTATGGTAACGAGAAATATTTCTACATATCAGACTAAATCGATGAATAATATCCAAATATGATAAATCGGACCAGATTGGCTTGCTCACAGGATGCCAAGATACAGTAGAAAATTTCACTTTGACAATGATCAAATAAGAGGAATAACTGAGATCATAGTATCGAGTTTCTTAGTAAGGGTATCTATTAAAAATGCATTTTATAGCATTTAATTCCTTAACCGCAAAAGACTTATTAGTCCACTTAAAAGATAACCCAGAAAATAGAAAGAATAATTTAATAATTGGTTTATATGAATCCTATGCGGTTGAGAGCAAAATTGAAAATAATATTGCCAAAAATTGACAAAGTAAGATCTCCATTTCTTCATCATAAGATGAGTTCCCTATGCAATTGAAAATACCAAATCCGTCCAGTATGTAATTGAAAAGGGGGTTTTGTTAGGATTAAAGAAAGAATTTGTTCTTCTTTTGTAAAGAATTCTTCCAATAATCTCGAACCTAATCTTTGCAAAAAAGCACGTAATGTACTTTTATGTTTACGAGCGAAAGTTCTAGCACACAAAAGTCGAAGTGTAAACCTTATTCGACACAAAATCTGCATTTTTGAGGATCCACTATGGTAACGTGAAATATTTCTACATATCTGACTAAATCGATGAATAATATCCAAATATGATAAATCGGACCAGATTGGCTTGCTAACAGGATGCCCAGATACAGTACAAAATTTCACTTGGACAATGATCGCATAAGAGGAATAACTGAGATCATAGTATCAAGTTTATTAGTAAGAGTATCTATTAAAAATGCATTTTCTAGCATTTAATTCCTTACCAAAAAAAGACTTATTAGTACACTTAGAAGCTAACCCAGAAAATAGAGAGAATAATTTAATAATTGGTTCACATGAATCCTATGCGGTTGAGAGCAAAATTGAACATAATATTGCCAAAAATTGACAAAGTAAGATCTCCATTTCTACATCATAAGATGAGTTCCTTATGCAATTGAAAATACCAAATCTGTCCTGTATGTAATTAAATACAGGGTTTTGGTAAAATCAAAGAAAGAATTTGTTCTACTTTTGTAAAGAATTCTTCCAATAATCTCGAAACAAATCTTTGCAAAAAAGCACGTGCTGTTCTTTTATGTTTATGAGCCAAAGTTCTAGCACACAAAAGTCATAGTGTATACCTTATTCGATACAAACTCTGCTTTTTGAGGATCCACTATGGTAACGAGAACTATTTCTACATATCCGACTAAATCAATGAATAATATCCAAATATGATAAATCGGACCAGATTGGCTTGCTAACAGGATGCCCCAATACAGTACCAAATTTCACTTGGACAATGATCGAATAAGAGGAATAACTGATATCATAGTATCGAGTTTCTTAGTAAGAGTATCTATTAAAAATGCAATTTCTAGCATTTAATTCCTTACCCCCAAAAGACTTACTAGTACACTTAAAAGATAACCCACAAACTAGAAAGAATAATTTAATAATTGGTTTATATGAATCCTATGCGATTGAGGGTAAAATTGAAAATAATATTGCCCAAAATTGACAAAGTCAGATCTCCATTTCTTCATCATAAGATGAGTTCCGTACGCAATTGAAAATACCAAATCCGTCCTCTATGAAATTGAAAAGGGGGTTTTGGTAAGATTAAAGAAAGAATTTGTTTTTCTTTTGTAAAGAATTCTTCCAATAATCTCGAACCTAATCTTTGCAAAAAAACACATGCTGTACTTTTATGTTTACGAGCCAAAGTTCTAGCACACAAATGTCGAAGGGTATACCTTATTCGATCCAAACTCTGCTTTTTTGAGCATCCACTATGGTAACGATAAAAATTACTACATATCTGACTAAATCGATGAATAATATCCAAAGATGATAAATCGGACCAGATTGGCTTGCTAACAGGATGCCCTAATATAGTACAAAATTTCACTTGGACAATAATCGAATAAGAGGAATAACTGAGATCATAGTATCGAATTTCTTAGTAAGAGTATCTATTGAAAATGCATTACCTAGCATTTAATTCCTTACCACCAAAAGACTTATTAGTACACTTAAAAATAACCCACAAAATAGAAAGAATAATTTAATAATTAGTTAATATGAATCCTATGCGGTTGAGAGCAAAATTGAAAATAATATTGCCAAAAATTGACAAAGTAAGATATCCATTTCTTCATCATAAGATGAGTTCCGTATGCAATTGAGAATACCAAATCCATCCAGTTTGTAATTGAAAAGGCGGTTTTGGTAAGATGAAACAAAGAATTTGTTCTTCATTTGTAAAGAATTCTTCCAATAATCTCGAACCTAATCTTTGCAAAAAAGCACGCGCTATTCTTTTATGTTTACGAGCCAAAGTTCTAGCACACAAAAGTCGAAGTGTGTACTTTATTCGATACAAAATATGCTTTTTTGAGGATCCACTATGGTACCGAGAAGTATTTCTATATATCTGACTAAATCGATGAATAATATCCAAATATGATAAATCGGACCAGATTGGCTTGCTAACAGGATGCCAAGATACTGTACAAAATTTCACTTGGACAATGATCGAATAAGAGGAATAACTGAGATCATAGTATGGAGTTTCTTAGTAAGAGTATCTGTCAAAAATGCATTTTCTAGCATTTAATTGCTTACTACCAAACGACTTATCAGTACACTTAGAATATAACCCAGAAAATAGAAAGCATAATTTAATAATTGGTTTATATGAATCCTATGCGGTAGAGAGCAAAATTGAAAATAATATTGCCAAAAATTGACAAAGTAAGATCTCCATTTCTTCATCATAAGATGAGTTCCCTATGCAATTGAAAAATACCAAATCCATCCTGTATGTAATTAAAAAGGGGGTTTTGGTAAGATTAAAGAAAGAATTTGTTCTTCTTTTGTAAAGAATTCTTCCAATAATCTCGAACCTAAGCGTTGCAAAAAAGCACTTGTTGTACTTTCATGTTTACGAGCCAAAGTTCTAGCACACAAAAGTTGAAGTGTGTACCTTATTCGATACAAACTCTGCTTTTTTGAGGATCCACTATGGTAACGAGAAATATTTCTACATATTTGACTAAATCGATGAATAATATCCAATAATGATACATCAGACCAGATTGGCTTGCTAACAGGATGCCAAGATACAGTACAAAATTGCACTTGGACAATGATCGAATAAGAGGAATAACTGAAATCATAGTATCGAGTTTCTAAGTAAGAGTATCTATTAAAAATGCAATTTCTAGTATTTAATTCCTTTCCCCCAAAAGGCTTATTAGTACACTTAAAAGATAACCCAGAAAAAAGAAAGAATAATTTAATAATTGGTTTATATGAACCCTATACTGTTGAGAGCAAAATTGAAAATAATATTGCCAAAAATTTACAAAGTAAGATCTCCATTACTTCATCATAAGATGAGTTCCGTATGCAATTGAAAACACCAAATCCGTCCTGTATGTAATTGAAAAGGTGGTTTTGGTAAGATTGAAGTTAGAATTTGTTCTTCTTTTGTAAAGAATTCTTCCAATAATCTTGAACCTAATCTTTGCAAAAAAGCACGCGCTATACTTTTATGTTTACGAGCCAAAGTTCTTGCGCACAAAAGTCGAAGTGTATACCTTATTCGATACAAACTCTGCTTTTTTGAGGATCCACTATGGTAACGTGAAATATTTCTACATATCTGACTAAATCGATGAATAATATCCAAATATGATAAATCGGACCAAATTGGCTTGCTAACAGGATGCCAAGAAATAGTACAAAATTTCACTTGGACAATGATCGAATAAGAGGAATAACTGAGATCATAGTATCGAGTTTCTTAGTAAGAGTATCTATTAAAAATGCATTTTCTAGCATTTAATTCCTTACCACCAAAAGACTTATTAGTACACTTAAAAGATAACCCAGAAAATAGAAAGAATAATTTAATAATTGGTTTATATGAATCCTATACGGTTGAGAGCAAAATTGAAAATAATATTGCCAAAAATTGACAAAGGAAGATCTCCATTTCTTCATCATAAGATGAGTTCTGTATGCAATTGAAAATACCAAATCCGTCCTATTTGTAATTGAAAAGGGGGTTTTGGTAAGATTAAAGAAAGAATTTGTTCTTCTTTTGTAAAGAGTTTTTCGAATAATCTCGAACCTAATCTTTGTAAAAAAGCACGTGCTGTACTTTTATGTTTACGAGCCAATGTTCTAGCACGCAAAAGTCGAAGTGTATACTCTATTCGATACAGACTCTGCTTTTTTGAGGATCCACTATGGTAATGAGAAATATTTCTACATATCTGACTAAATCGATGAATAATATACAAATAAGGTAAATCGAACCAGATTGGCTTCCGAATAGGATTCCCAGATACAGTACAAAATTTCACTTGGACAATGATCGAATAAGTGGAATAACTGAGATAATAGTATCGAGTTTCTTAGTAAGAGTATCTATTAAAAATGCATTTTCTAGCATTTAATTCCTTACCAACAAAAGACATATCAGTAAACTTAGAAGATTACCCAGAAAATAGAAAGAATAATTTAATAATTGGTTTATATGAATCCTATGCGGTTGAGAGAAAAATTGAAAATAATATTGCCAAAAATTGACAAAGTAAGATCTCCATTTCTTCATCATAAGATGAGTTCCGTATGCAATTGAAAAATACCAAATCCGTCCTGTATGTAATTAAAAAGGGGGTTTTGGTAAGATTAAAGAAAGAATTTGTTCTTCTTTTTTAAAGAATTCTTCAAATAATCTCGAACCTAATCCTTGCAAAAAAGCACGTGTCGTAATTTTATGTTTACGAGCCAAAGTTCTAGCACACAAAAGTCGAAGTGTATACCTTATTCGATACAAACTCTGCTTTTATGAGGATCCACTATGGTGACGTGAAATATTTCTACATATCTGACTAAATCGATGAATAATATCCAAATATGATAAATCGGACCAGATTGGCTTGCTAACAGGATGCCCAGATACAGTACAAAATTTCACTTGGACAATGATCCAATAAGAGGAATAATTGAGATCATAGTATCGAGTTTCTTAGTAAGAGTATCTAGTAAAAATTCAATTTCTAGCATTTAATTCCTTACCCCCAAAAAGCTTATTAGTACAGTTAAAAGATAACGCAGAAAATAGTAAGAATAATTTAATAATTTCAAAAAAGCACGTGCTATACTTTTATGTTTAGGAGCCAAAGTTCTAGCACCCAAAAGTCGAAGTGTGTACCTTCTTCGATACAAACTCTGCTGTTTGAGGATCCACTATGGTAACGAGAAATATTTCTACATATCTGACTAAATCGATGAATAATATCCAAATATGATAAATCGGACCAGATTGGCTTGCTAACAGGATGCCCGGATACAGTACAAAATTTCACTTGGACAATGATCGAAAAAGAGGAATAACTGAGATCATAGTATCGAATTTCTTAGTATGAGTATCTATTAAAAATGCATTTTCTAGCATTTAATTCCTTACCACCAAAAGACTTATTAGTACACTTAAAAGATAACCCATAAAATAGAAAGAATGATTTAATAATTGGTTTATATGAATCCTATGCGGTTGACAGCAAAATTGAAAATAATATTGCCAAAAATTGACAAAGTAAGATCTCCATTTATTCATCATAAGATGAGTTCCGTATGCCATTGAAAATACCAAATCCGTCCTGTGTGTAATTGAAAAGGGGGTTTTGTTAGGACTAAAGAAAGAAAAATTCTTCCAGCAATCTCGAACCTAATCTTTGCAAAAAAGCACGTGCTGTACTTTTATGTTTACGAGCCAAAGTTCTAGCACACAAAAGTCGAAGTGTACACCTTATTCGATACAAATTCTGCTTTTTTGAGGATCCACTATGGTAACGAGAAATATTTCTCCATATCTGACTAAATCGATGAATAATATCGAAATATGATAAATCGGACCATATTGGCTTGCTAACAGGATGCCCAGATACAGTACAAAATTTCACTTGGACAATGATCGAATAAGAGGAATAATTGAGATCATAGTATCGAGTTTCTTAGTAAGAGTATCTATTAAAAATGCAATTTGTAGCATTTAATTCCTTACCCCCAAATGACTTATTAGTACACCTAAAAGATAACCCACAAAATAGAAAGAATAATTTAATAATTGGTTTATATGAATCGTATGCGGGTGAGAACAAAATTGAAAATAATATTGCCAAAAATTGACAAAGTAAGATCTCCATTTCTTCATCGTAAGATGAGTTCCGTATGCAATTGAAAATACCAAATCCGTCTTGTATGTAATTGAAAAGGGGGTTTTGGTAAGATTGAAGAAAGAATTTGTTCTTCTTTTGTAAAGAATTCTTCCAATAATCTCGAACCTAATCTTTGCAGAAAAGCACGTGCTGTACTTTTATGTTTACGAGCCAAAGTTCTGGCACACAAAAGTCGAAGTGTATACCATATTCGATACAAACTCTGCTTTTTTGAGGATCCACTATGGTAACGTGAAATATTTCTACATATCTGACTAAATCGATGAATAATATCCAAATATGATAAATCGGACACGATTGGCTTGCTAACAGGATGCCCAGATACAGTACAAAATTTCACTTGGACAATTATCGAATAAGAGGAATAACTGAGATCATAGTATCGAGTTTCTTAGTAAGAGTATCTGTTAAAAATGCATTTTCTAGCATTTAATTCCTTACCACCAAAAGTCTTATTAGCACACTTAAAAGATAACCCAGAACATAGAAAGAATAATTTAATAATTGGTTTCTATGAATCCTATGCGGCTGAGAGCAAAATTGAAAATAATATTGCCAAAAATTGACAAAGTAAGATCTCCATTTCTTCATCATAAGATGAGTTCCGTATGCAATTGAAAATACCAAATTCGTCCTGTATGTAATTGAAAAGGGGGTTTTGTTAGGATTCAAGAAAAAATTTGTTCTTCTTTTGTAAAGAATTCTTTCGATAATCTCGAGCCTAATCTTTGCAAAAAAGCACGTGCTGTACTTTTATGTTTACGAGCCAAAGTTCTAGCACACAAAAGTCGAAGTGTATACCTTATTCGATACAAACTCTGCTTTTTTGAGGATCCACTATGGTAACGTGAAATATTTCTAAATATCTGACTAAATCGATGAATAATATCCAAATATGATAAATCAGACCAAATTGGCTTGCTAACAGGATGCCCAGATACAGTACAAAATTTCACTTGGACAATGATCGAATAAGAGGAATAATTGAGATCATAGTATCGAGTTTCTTAGTAAGAGTATCTATTCAAAATGCAATTTGTAGCATTTAATTCCGTACCCCCAAAAGACTTATTAGTACACCTAAAAGATAACCCACAAAATAGAAAGAATAATTTAAGAATTGGTTTATATGAATCATATGCGGGTGAGAACAAAATTGAAAAAAATATTGCCAAAAATTGACAAAGTAAGATCTCCATTTCTTCATCATAAGATGAGTTCCGTATGCAATTGAAAATACCAAATCCGTCTTGTATGTAATTGAAAAGGGGGTTTTGGTAAGATAAAAGAAAGAATTTGTTCCTCTTTTGTAAAGAATTCTTCCAATAATCTTGAACCTAATCTTTGCAGAAAAGCACATGCTGTACTTTTATGTTTACGAGCCAAAGTTCTAGCACACAAGAGTCAAACTGTATACCCTATTCGATTCAAACTCTGCTTTTTGAGGATCCACTATGGCAACGAGAAATATTTCTACATATCTGACTAAATCGATGAATAATATCCAAATATGATAAATCGGACCAGATTGTCTTGCTAACAGGATGCCCAGATACAGTACAAAATTTCACTTGGACAATGATCGAATAAGAGGAATAACTGAGATCAAATTGTCGAGTTTCTTAGTAAGAGTATCTATCAAAAATGCATTTTCTAGCATTTAATTCCTTACCAACAAAAGACTTATTAGTACACTTAGAAGATAACCCAGAAAATAGAAAGAATAATTTAATAATTGGTTTATATGAATCCTATGCGGTTGAGAGCAAAATTGAAAATAATATTGCCAAAAATTGACAAAGTAAGATCTCCATTTCTTCATCATAAGATGAGTTTCGTATGCAATTGAAAATACCAAATCCGTCCTGTGTGTAATTGAAAAGGGTGTTTTGTTAGGATTAAAGAAAGAATTTGTTCTTCTTTTGTAAAGAATTCTTCCAACAATCTCGAACCTAATCTTTGCAAAAAAGCACGTGCTGTACTTTTATGTTTACGAGCCAAAGTTCTAGCACACAAAAGTCGAATTATATACCTTATTCGATGCAAACTCTGCTTTTTTGAGGATCCACTATGGTAACGTGAAATATTTCTCCATATCTGACTAAATCGATGAATAATATCCAAATATGATAAATCGGACCAGATTGGCTTGCTAACAGGATGCCCAGATACAGTACAAAATTTCACTTCGACAATAATCGAATAAGAGGAATAACTGAGATCATAGTATCGAGTTTCTTAGTAAGAGTATCTATCAAAAATGCATTTTCTAGCATTTAATTCCTTAGCAACAAAAGACTTATTAGTACACTTAGAAGATAACCTAGAAAATAGAAAGAATAATTTAAAAATTGCTTTATATGAATCCTATGCGGTTGAGAGCAAAATTGAAAATAATATTGCCAAAAATGGGCAAAGTAAGATCTCCATTTCTTCATCATAAATGAGTTCCGTATGCAATTGAAAATTCCAAATCCGTCCTGTATGTGATTAAAAAGGGGGTTTTGGTAAGATTAAGGAAAGAATTTGTTCTTCTTTTGTAAAGAATTCTTCCAATAATCTCGAACCTAATCATTGCAAAAAAACACGTGCTGTACTTTTATGTTTACAGGCCAAAGTTCTAGCACACAAAAGTCGAAGTGTATACCTTATTCGATACAAACTCTGCTTTTTTGAGGATCCACTATGGTAACGTGAAATATTTCTAAATATCTGACTAAATCGATGAATAATATCCAAATATGATAAATCAGACCAAATTGGCTTGCTAACAGGATGCCCAGATACAGTACAAAATTTCACTTGGACAATGATCGAATAAGAGGAATAACTGAGGTCATAGTATCAAGTTTTTTAGTAAGAGTATCTATTAAAAATGCATTTTCTAGCATTTAATTCCTTACCCCCAAAAGACTTATTAGTACACTTAGAAGATAACCCAGAAAATAGAAAGAATAATTTAATAATTGGTTTATATGAATCCTATGCCGTTGAGAGCAAAATTGAAAATAATATTGCCAAAAATTGACATAGTAAGATCTCCATTTCTTCATCATAAGATGAGTTCCGTTTGCAATTGAAAATACCAAATTCGTCCTGCATGTAATTGAAAAGGGGGTTTTGTTAGCATTAAAGAAAGAATTTGTTCTTCTTTTGTAAAGAATTCTTCCAACAATCTCGAACCTAATCTTTGCAAAAAAGCACGTGCTGTACTTTTATGTTTACGAGGCAAAGTTCTAGCACACAAAAGTCGAAGTGTATACCTTATTCGATACGAACTCTGCTTTTTTGAGGATCCACTATGGTAACGTGAAATATTTCTCCATATCTGACTAAATCATTGAATAATATCCAAATATGATAAATCGGACCAGATTGCCTTGCTAACAGGATGCCCAGATACAGTACAAAATTTCACTTGGACAATGATCGAATAAGAGGAATAACTGAGATCAGAGTATCGAGTTTCTTAGTAAAAGTATCTATCAAAAATGCATTTTCTAGCATTTAATACCTTACCAACAAAAGACTTTTTAGTACACTTAAAAGATAACCCACAAAATAGAAAGAATAATTTAATAATTGGTTTGTATGAATCCTATGCGGTTGAGAGCAAAATTGAAAATAATATTGCTAATAATTGACAAAGTAAGATCTCCATTTCTTCATCATAAGATGAGTTTCGTATGCAATAGAAAATACCAAATCCGTCCTGTATGTCATTAAAAAGGGGGTTTTGGTAAGATTAAAGAAAGAACTTGTTCTTCTTTTGTAAAGAATTCTTCCAATAATCTCGAACCTAATCTTTGCAAAAAAGCACGTGCTGTACTTTTATGTTTACGAGCCAAAGTTCTAGCACACAAAAGTCCAAGTGCATAGCTTATTCGATACAAAATCTGCTTTTCGAGGATCCACTATGGTAACGACAAATATTTCTACATATCTGACTAAATCGATGAATAATATCCAAATATGATAAATCGGACCATATTGGCTTGCTAACAGGATGCCCAGATACAGTACAAAATTTCACTTGGACAATGATCGAATAAGAGGAATAATTGAGATCATAGTATCGAGCTTCTTAGTAAGAGTATCTATTCAAAATGCAATTTGTAGCATTTAATTTCGTACCCCCAAAAGACTTATTAGTACACCTAAAAGATAACCCACAAAATAGAAAGAATAATTTAATAATTGGTTTATATGAATCATATGCAGGTGAGAACAAAATTGAAAAAAATATTGCCAAAAATTGACAAAGTAAGATCTCCATTTCTTCATCATAAGATGAGTTCCGTATGCAATTGAAAATACCAAATCCGTCTTGTATGTAATTGAAAAGGGGGTTTTGGTAAGATTAAAGAAAGAATTTGTTCCTCTTTTGGAAAGAATTCTTCCAATAATCTCGAACCTAATCTTTGCAGAAAAGCACATGCTGTACTTTTATGTTTACGAGCCAAAGTTCTAGCACACAAAAGCCGAAGTGTATACTCTATTCGATACAGACTCTGCTTTTTTGAGGATCCACTATGGTAATGAGAAATATTTCTACATATCTGACTAAATCGATGAATAATATCCAAATATGGTAAATCGGACCAGATTTGCTTCCTAATAGGATACCCTAATACAGTACAAAATTTCACTTGGACAATGATCGAATAAGCGGAATAACTGAGATAATAGTATCAATTTTCTTAGTAAGAGTATCTGTTAAAAATGCATTTTCTAGCATTTAATTCCTTACCAACAAAAGACTTATTAGTTCACTTAGAAGTTAACCCAGAAAATAGAAAGAATAACTTAATAATTGGTTTATATGAATCCTATGCGGTTGAGAGAAAAATTGAAAATAATATTGCCAAAAATTGACAAAGTAAGATCTCCATTTCTTCATCGTAAGATGAGTTCCGTATGCAATTGAAAATACCAAATCCGTCGTGCATGTAATTAAAAAGGGGGTTTTGGTGAGATTGAAGAAAGAATTTGTTCTTCTTTTGTAAAGAATTCTTCCATTAATCTCGAACCTAATCTTTGCAAAAAAGAACGTGCAGTACTTTTAGGTTTACGAGCCAAAGTTCTAGCACACAAAAGTCATAGTGTATACCTTATTCGATACAAATTCTGCTTTTTGTGGATCCACTATGGTAACGAGAACTATTTCTACATATCTGACTAAATCGATGAATAATATCCAAATATGATAAATCGGACCAGATTGGCGTGCTAACAGGCTGCCCAGATACAGTACACAATGTCACTTGGACAATGATCGAATAAGAGGAATAACTGAGATCATAGTATCGAGTTACTTAGAAAGAATATCTACTAAAAATGCATTTGCTAGCATTTAATTCCTTACCACCAAAAGACTTATTAGTACAGTAAAAAGATAATCCAGAAAATAGAAAGAATAATTTAATAATTGGTTTATATGAATCCTATGCGGTTGAGATCAAAATTGAAAATAATATTGCCAAAAATTGACAAAGTAAGATCTCCATTTCTTCATCATAAAATGAGTTCCGTATGCAATTGAAAATACCAAATCCGTCCTGTTTGAAATTGAAAAGGTGGTTTTGGTAAGATTTAAGAAAGAATTTTTTTTTCTTTTGTGAAGAATTCTTCCAAAAATCGCGAACATAATCTTTGCAGAAAAGCACATGCTGACTTTTATGTTTACGAGCCAAAGTTCTAGCACACAAAAGTCAATGTGTGTACCATATTCGATACAAACTCTGCTTTTTTGAGGATCCACTATGGTAAAGAGAAATATTTCTACATATCTGACTAAATCGATGAAAAATATCCAAATATGATAAATCGGACCAGATTGGCTTGCTAACAGGATGCCAAGATACAGTACAAAATTTCACTTGGACAATGATCGAATAAGAGGAATAACTGAGATCATAGTATCGAGTTTCCTAGTAAGTGTATCTATTAAAAATGCATTTTCTAGCATTTAATTCCTTACCAACAAAAGACTTATTAGTACACTTAAAAGATAACCCACAAAATAGAAAGAATAATTTAATAATTGGTTTGTATGAATCCTATGCGGTTGAGAGCAAAATTGAAAATAATATTGCCAAAAATTGACAAAGTAAGATCTCCATTTCTTCATCATAAGATGAGTTCCGTATGCAATTGAAAATACCAAATCCGTCCTGTATGTAATTGAAAAGGCCGTTTTGGTAAGATTAAAGAAAGAATTTGTTCTTCCTTTGTAAAGAAGTTTTCCAATAATTTCAAACCTAATCTTTGCAAAAAAGCACGTGCTGTAATTTTATGTTTACGAGCCAAAGTTCTAGCACACAAAAGCCGAAGTGTATACTCTATTCGATACAGACTCTGCTTTTTTGAGGATCCACTTTGGTAATGAGAAATATTTCTACATATCTGACTAAATCGATGAATAAAATCCAAATATGATAAATCGGACCAGATTGGCTTCCTAATAGGATGCCCAAATACAGTACAAAATTTCACTTGGACAATGATCGAATAAGTGGAATAACTGAGATAATAGTATCCATTTTCTTAGTAAGAGTATCTGTTAAAAATGCATTTTCTAGCATTTAATTCCTTACCAACAAAAGACTTATTAGTACACTTAGAAGTTAACCCAGAAAATAGAAAGAATAACTTAATAATTGGTTTATATGAATCCTATGCGGTTGAGAGAAAAATTGAAAATAATATTGCCAAAAATTGACAAAGTAAGATCTCCATTTCTTCATCGTAAGATGAGTTCCGTATGCAATTGAAAATACCAAATCCGTCGTGCATGTAATTAAAAAGGGGGTTTTGGTGAGATTGAAGAAAGAATTTGTTCTTCTTTTGTAAAGAATTCTTCCATTAATCTCGAACCTAATCTTTGCAAAAAAGAACGTGCTGTACTTTTATGTTTACGAGCCAAAGTTCTAGCACACAAAAGTCGTAGTGTATACCTTATTTGATACAAACTCTGCTTTTTTGAGGATCCACTATGGTAACGAGAAATATTTCTACATATCGGGCTAAATCGATGAATAATATCCAAATATGATAAATCGGACCAGATTGGCTTGCTAACAGGATGCCAAGATACAGTACAAAATTTCACTTGGACAATGATCGAATAAGAGGAATAACTGAGATCATAGTATCGAGTTTCTTAGTAAGAGTATCTGTTAAAAATGCATTTTCTAGCATTTAATTCCTTACCACCAAATGACTTATTAGTACACTTAAAAGATAACCTAGAAAATAGAAAGAATAATTTAATAATTGGTTTATATGAATCCTATGCGGTTGAGAGCAAAATTGAAAATAATATTGCAAAAAATTGACAAAGTAAGATCTCCATTTCTTCATCATAAGATGAGTTCCGTATGCAATTGAAAAAACCAAATCCGTCCTATATGTAATTGAAAAGGGGGTTTTGGTAAGATTAAAGAAAGAATTTGTTCTTCTTTTGTAAAGAGTTCTTCGAATAATGTTGAATCTAATCTTTGCAAAAAAGCACGTGCTGCACTTTTATGTTTTTGAGCCAAAGTTCTAGCACACAAAAGTCGAAGTGTATACTCTATTCGATACAGACTCTGCTTTTTTGAGGATCCACTATGGTAATGAGAAATATTTCTACATATCTGACTAAATCGATGAATAATATCCAAATATGGTAAATCTGACCAGATTGGCTTCCTAATAGGATGCCCAAATACAGTACAAAATTCCACTTGGACAATGATCGAATAAGTGGAATAACTGAGATAATAGTATCGATTTTCTTAGTAAGAGTATCTATTAAAAATGCATTTTCTAGCATTTAATTCCTTACCAACAAAAGACTTATTAGTACACTTAGAAGATAACCCAGAAAATAGAAAGTATAACTTAATAATTGGTTTATATGAATCCTATGCGGTTGAGAGCAAAATTGAAAATAATATTTCCAAAAATTGACAAAGTAAGATCTCCATTTCTTCATCATAAGATGAGTTTCGTATGCAATTGAAAATACCAAAACTGTCCTGTATGTAATTAAAAAGGTTGTTTTGGTGAGATTGAAGAAAGAATTTGTTCTTCTTTTGTAAAGAATTCTTCCATTAATCTCGAACCTAATCTTTGCAAAAAAGTACGTGCTGTACTTTTATGTTTACGAGCCAAAGTTCTAGCACACAAAAGTCAATGTGTATACCGTATTCGATACAAATTCTGCTTTTTGTGGATCCACTATGGTAACGAGAACTATTTCTACATATCTGACTAAATCGATGAATAATATCCAAATATGATAAATTGGACCAGATTGGCTTGCTAACAGGCTACCAAGATACAGTACAAAATTTCAATTGGACAATGATCGAATAAGAGGAATAACTGAGATCATAGTATCGAGTTTCTTAGAAAGAGTATCTACTAATAATTGGTTTATATGAATCCTATGTGGTTGAGAGCAAAATTGAAAATAATATTGCCAAAAATTGACAAAGTAAGATCTCCATTTCTTCATCATAAGATGAGTTTCGTATGCAACAGAAAATACCAAATCCGCCCTCTATGTAATTAAAAAGGGGGTTTTGGTAAGATTAAAGAAAGAACTTGTCCTTCTTTTGTAAAGAGTTCTTCCAATAATCTCGAACCTAATCTTTGCATAAAGCACGTGCTGTAATTTTATGTTTACAAGCCAAAGTTCTAGCACACAAGAGTCAAAGTGTATACCCTATTCGATTCAAACTCTGCTTTTTGAGGATCCACTATGGTAACGAGAAATATTTCTACATATCTGACTAAATCGATGAATAATATCCAAATATGATAAATCGGACCAGATTGGCTTGCTAACAGGATGCCCAGATACAGTACAAAATTCACATGGACAACGATCGAATAAGAGGAATAACTGAGATCATAGTATCGAGTTTCTTAGTAAGAGTATCTCTTAAAAATGCATTTTCTAGCATTTAATTCCTTACCAACAAAAGACTTATTAGTACACTTAGAAGATAACCCAGAAAATAGAAAGAATAATTTAATAATTGGTTTATATGAATCCTATGCGTTTGAGAGCAATATTGAAAATAATATTGCCAAAAATTGACAAAGTAAGATCTCCATTTCTTCATTATAAGATGAGTTCCGTATGCAATTGAGAAAACCAAATCTGTCCTGTACGTAATTAAAAAGGGGGTTTTGGTAAGATTAAAGAAAGAATTTGTTCTTATTTTGTAAAGAATTCTTCCAATAATCTCGAACCTAATCTTTGCAAAAAAGCACGTGCTGTTCTTTTATGTTTACGAGCCAAAGTTCTAGCACACAAATGTCAAAGTGTATACCTTATTCGATACAAACTCTCCTTTTTGAGGATCCACTATGGTAACGAGAAATATTTCTACATGTCCGACTAAATCGATGACTAATATCCAAATATGATAAATCGGACCAGATTGGCTTGCTAACAGGATGCCCAGATACAGTACAAAATTTCACTTGGACAATGATCGAATAAGAGGAATAACTGAGATCATAGTATCGAATTTCTTAGTAAGAGTATCTATTAAAAATGCATTACCTAGCTTTCAATTCCTTACCACCAAAAGACTTATTAGTACACTTAAAAGATAACCCACAAAATAAAAAGAATAATTTAATAATTAGTTAATATGAATCCTATGCGGTTGAGAGAGAAATTGAAAATAATATTGCCAAAAATTGACAAAGTAAGATCTCCATTTCTTCATCATAAGATGAGTTCCGTATGCAATTGAAAATACCAAATCCGTCCTGTGTGTAATTGAAAAGGGGGTTTTGTTAGGACTAAAGAAAGAATTTGTTCTTCTTTTGTAAAGAATTCTTCCAACAATCTCGAACCTAATCTTTGCAAAAAAGCACGTGCTGTACTTTTATGTTTACGAGCCAAAGTTCTAGCACACAAAAGTCTGAGTGTATACCTTAATCGATACAAACTCTGCTTTTTTGAGGATCCACTATGGTAACGTGAAATATTTCTCCATATCTGACTAAATCGATGAATAATATCCAAATATGATAAATCGGACCAGATTGCCTTGCTAACAGGATGCCCAGATACAGTACAAAATTTCACTTGGACAATGATCGAATAAGAGGAATAACTGAGATCATAGTTTCGAGTTTCTTAGTAAGAGTATCTATCAAAAATGCATTTCCTAGCATTTAATACCTTACCAACAAAAGACTTATTAGTACACTTAGAAGATAACCTAGAAAATAGAAAGAATAATTTAATAATTGGTTTATATGAATCCTATGCGGTTGAGAGCAAAATTGAAAATAATATTGCCAAAAATTGACAAAGTAAGATCTCCATTTCTTCATCATAAGATGAGTTTCGTATGCAATAGAAAATACCAAATCAGCCCTGTATGTAATGAAAAAGGTGGTTTTGGTAAGATTAAAGAAAGAACTTGTTCTTCGTTTGTAAAGAATTCTTACAATAATCTCGAACCTAATCTTTGCAAAAAAGCACGTGCTGTACTTTTATGTTTATTAGCCAAAGTTCTAGCACACAAAAGTCCAAGTGTATACCTTATTCGATACAAACTCTGCTTTTTTCAGGATCCACTATGGTAACGAGAAATATTTCTACATATCTGACTAAATCGATGAATAATATCCAAGTATGATAAATCGGACCAGATTGGCTAGCTAAAAGGATGCCCAGATATAGTACAAAATTTCACTTGGACAAGGATCGAATAAGAGGAATAACAGAGATCATAGTATCGAGTTTCTTAGTAAGAGTATCTATCAAAAATGCATTTTCTAGCATTTAATTCCTTGCCAACAAAAGACTTATTAGTACACTTAGAAGATAACCCAGAAAATAGAAAGAATAATTTAATAATTGGTTTATATGAATCCTATGCGGTTGAGAGCAAAATTGAAAATAATATTGCCAAAAATTGACAAAGTCAGATCTCCATTTCTTCATCATAAGATGAGTTCCGTATGCAATCGAAAATACCAAATCCGTCCTGTGTGTAATTGAAAAGGGGGTTTTCTTCGGATTAAAGAAAGAATTTGTTCTTCTTTTGTAAAGAATTCTTCCAACAATCTCGAACCTAATCATTGCAAAAAAGCACGTGCTGTACTTTTATGTTTACGAGCCAAAGTTCTAGCACACAAAAGTCGTAGTGTATACCTTATTCGATACAAACTCTGCTTTTTTGAGGATCCACTATGGTAACATGAAATATTTCTCCATATCTGACTAAATCGATGAACAATATCCAAATATGATAAATCGGACCAGATTGCCTTGTTAACAGGATGCCCAGATATAGTACAAAATTTCACTTGGACAATGATCGAATAAGAGGAATAACTGAGATCATAGTATCGAGTTTCTTAGTAAGAGTATCTATTAAAAATGCATTTTCTAGCATTTAATTCCTTACCCCCAAAACACTTATTAGTACACTTAAAAGATAACCCACAAAATAGAAAGAATAATTTAATAATTGGTTTATATGAACCCTATGCGGTTGAGAGAAAAATAGAAATTAATATTGCCAAAAATTGACAAAGTAAGATCTCCATTTCTTCATCATAAGATGAGTTCCGTATGCAATTGAAAATACCAAATCCGTGCTGTATGTAATTGGAAAGGGGGTTTTGCTACGATTAAAGAAATAATTTGTTCTTCTTTTGTAAAGAATTCTTCCAATAATCTCGAACCTAATCTTTGCAAAAAAGCATGTGCTGTACTTTTATGTTTACGAGCCAAAGTTCTAGCACACAAAAGTCCAAGTGTATAGCTTATTCGATACAAACTCTGCTTTTTTGAGGATCCACTATGGTAACATGAAATATTTCTACATATCTGACTAAATCGATGAATAATATCCAAAGATGATAAATCGGACCAGATTGGCTTGCTAACAGGATGCCCAGATACAGTACAAAATTTCACTAGGATAATGATCGAATAAGAGCAATAACTGAGATCATAGTATCGAGTTTCTTAGTAAGAGTATCTATTAAAAATGCATTTTCTAGCATTTAATTCCTTACCCCCAAAAGACTTATTAGTACACTTAAAAGATAACCCACAAAATAGAAAGAATAATTTAATAATTGGTTTATATGAATCCTATGCTGTTGAGAGCAAAATTGAAAATAATATTGCCAAAAATTGACAAAGTAAGATCTCCATTTCTTCATCATAAGATGAGTTCCGTATGCAATTGAAAATACCAAATCCGTCATGTATGTAATTAAAAAGGAGGTTTTGGTGAGATTGAAGAAAGAATTTGTTCTTCTTTTGTAAAGAATTCTTCCATTAATCTCGAACCAAATCTTTGCAAAAAAACACGTGCTGTACTTTTACGTTTACGAGCCAAAGTTCTAGCACACAAAAGTCAAAGTGTATACCTTATTCGATACAAATTCTGCTTTTTGAGGATCCACTATGGTAACGAGAACTATTTCTACATATCAGACTAAATCGATGAATAATATCCAAATATGATAAATCGGACCAGATTGGCTTGCTAACAGGCTGCCCAGATACAGTACAAAATTTCACTTGGACGATGATCGAATAAGAGGAATAACTGAGATCATAGTATCGAGTTTCTTAGAAAGAGTATCTACTAAAAATGCATTTGCTAGCATTTAATTCCTTACCACCAAAAGACTTATTAGTACAGTAAAAAATAATTCAGAAAATAGAAAGAATAATTTAATAATTTGTTTATATGAATCCTATGCGGTTGAGAGCAAAATTGAAAATAATATTGCCAAAAATTGACAAAGTAAGATCTCCATTTCTTCATCATAACATGAGTTCCGTATGCAATTGAAAATACCAAATCCGTCCTGTATGTCATTAAAAAGGGGGTTTTGGTAAGATTAAGGAAAGAATTTTTTCTTCTTTTGTAAAGAATTCTTCCAATAATCTCGAGCCTAATCTTTGCAAAAAAGCACGTGCTGTACTTTTATGTTTACGAGCCAAAGTTCTAGCACACAAAAGCCTAAGTGTATACCTTATTCGATACAAACTCTGCTTTTTGAGGATCCCCTTTGGTAACGTGAAATATTTCTGCATATCTGACTAAATCGATGAATAATATCCAAGTTTGATAAATCGGACCAGATTGGCTAGCTGAAAGGATGCCCAGATATAGTACAAAATTTCACTTGGACAAGGATCGAATAAGAGGAATAACAGAGATCATAGTATCGAGTTTCTTAGTAAGAGTATCTATCAAAAATGCATTTTTCTAGCATTTAATTCCTTGCCAACAAAAGACTTATTAGTACACTTAGAAGATAACCCAGAAAATAGAAAGAATAATTTAATAATTGGTTTATATGAATCCTATGCGGTTGAGAGCAAAATCGAAAATAATATTGCCAAAAATTGTCAAAGTCAGATCTCCATTTCTTCATCATAAGATGAGTTCCGTATGCAATCGAAAATACCAAATCCGTCCTGTGTGTAATTGAAAAGGGGGTTTTCTTCGGATTAAAGAAAGAATTTGTTCTTCTTTTGTAAAGAATTCCTCCAACAATCTCGAACCTAATCTTTGCAAAAAAGCACGTGCTGTACTTTTATGTTTACGAGCCAAAGTTCTAGCACACAAAAGTCTAAGTGTATACCTTATTCGATACGAACTCTGCTTTTTTGAGGATCCACTATGGTAACATGAAATATTTCTCAATATCTGACTAAATCGATGAACAATATCCAAATATGATAAATCGGACCAGATTGCCTTGTTAACAGGATGCCCAGATATAGTACAAAATTTCACTTGGACAATGATCGAATAAGAGGAATAACTGAGATCATAGTATCGAGTTTCTTAGTAAGAGTATCTATTAAAAATGCATTTTCTAGCATTTAATTCTTTACCCCCAAAAGACTTATTAGTACACTTAAAAGATAACCCACAAAATAGAAAGAATAATTTAATAATTGGTTTATATGAACCCTATGCGGTTGAGAGAAAAATTGAAATTAATATTGCCAAAAATTGACAAAGTAAGATCTCCATTTCTTCATCATAAGATGAGTTCCGTATGCAATTGAAAATACCAAATCCGTGCTGTATGTAATTGAAAAGGGGGTTTTGCTACGATTAAAGAAATAATTTGTTCTTCTTTTGTAAAGAATTCTTCCAATAATCTCGAACCTAATCTTTGCAAAAAAGCACGTGCTGTACTTTTATGTTTACGAGCCAAAGTTCTAGCACACAAAAGTCCAAGTGTATAGCTTATTCGATACAAACTCTGCTTTTTTGAGGATCCACTATGGTAACATGAAATATTTCTACATATCTGACTAAATCGATGAATAATATCCAAAGATGATAAATCGGACCAGATTGGCTTGCTAACAGGATGCCCAGATACAGTACAAAATTTCACTAGGATAATGATCGAATAAGAGCAATAACTGAGATCATAGTATCGAGTTTCTTAGTAAGAGTATCTATTAAAAATGCATTTTCTAGGATTTAATTCCTTACCCCCAAAAGACTTATTAGTACACTTAAAAGATAACCCACAAAATAGAAAGAATAATTTAATAATTGGTTTATATGAATCCTATGCGGTTGAGAGCAAAATTGAAAATAATATTGCCAAAAATTGACAAAGTAAGATCTCCATTTCTTCATCATAAGATGAGTTCCGTATGCAATTGAAAATACCAAATCCGTCCTGTATGTAATTAAAAAGGGGATTTTGGTGAGATTGAAGAAAGAATTTGTTCTTCTTTTGTAAAGAATTCTTCCAATAATCTCGAAACTAATCTTTGCAAAAAAGCACGTGCTGTACTTTTATGTTTACGAGCCAAAGTTCTAGCACACAAAAGTCAAAGTGTATACCTTATTCGATACAAACTTCTGCTTTTTGAGGATCCACTATGGTAACGAGAAATATTTCTACATATCTGACTAAATCGATGAATAATATCCAAATATGATAAATCGGACCAGATTGGCTTGCTAACAGGATGCCAGATACAGTACAAAATTTCACTTGGACAATGATCGAATAAGAGGAATAACTGAGATCATAGTATCGAGTTTCTTAGTAAGAGTATCTATTAAAAATGCATTTTCTAGCATTTAATTCCTTACCACAAAAGACTTATTAGTACACTTAAAAGATAACCCACAAAATAGAAAGAATAATTTAATAATTGTTTATATGAATCCTATGCGGTTGAGAGCAAAATTGAAAATAATATTGCCAAAAATTGACAAAGTAAGATCTCCATTTCTTCATCATAAGATGAGTTTCGTATGCAATAGAAAATACCAAATCCGCCCTGTATGTAATTAAAAAGGGGGTTTTGGTAAGATTAAAGAAAGAACTTGTTCTTCTTTTGTAAAGAGTTCTTCCAATAATCCCGAACCTAATCTTTGCATAAAGCACGTGCTGTAATTTTATGTTTACAAGCCAAAGTTCTAGCACACAAGAGTCAAAGTGTATACCCTATTCGATTCAAACTCTGCTTTTTGAGGATCCACTATGGTAACGAGAAATATTTCTACATATCTGACTAAATCGATGAATAATATCCAAATATGATAAATCGGACCAGATTGGCTTGCTAACAGGATGCCCAGATACAGTACAAAATTTCACATGGACAACGATCGAATAAGAGGAATAACTGAGATCATAGTATCGAGTTTGTTAGTAAGAGTATCTCTTAAAAATGCATTTTCTAGCATTCAATTCCTTACCAAGAAAAGACTTATTAGTACACTTAGAAGATAACCCAGAAAATAGAAAGAATAATTTAATAATTGGTTTATATGAATCCTATGCGTTTGAGAGCAATATTGAAAATAATATTGCCAAAAATTGACAAAGTAAGATCTCCATTTCTTCATCATAAGATGAGTTCCGTATGCAATTGAAAATACCAAATCTGTCCTGTGTGTAATTGAAAAGGGGGTTTTCTTAGGATTAAAGAAAGAATTTGTTCTTCTTTTGTAAAGAATTCTTCCAACAATCTCGAATCTAATTTTTGCAAAAAAGCACGTGCTGTACTTTTATGTTTACGAGCCAAAGTTCTAGCACACAAAAGTCGAAGTGTAAACCTTATTCGATACAAACTCTGCTTTTTTGAGGATCCACTATGGTAACGTGAAATATTTCTCCATATCTGACTAAATTGATGAATAATATCCAAATATGAGAAATCGGACCAGATTGGCTTGCTAACAGGATGCCCAGATACAGTACAAAATTTCACTTGGACAATGATCGAATAAGAGGAATAACTGAGATCATAGTATCGAGTTTCTCAGTAAGAGTATCTATAAAAAATGCATTTTCTAGCATTTAATTCCTTACCAACAAAAGACTTATTAGTACACTTAGAAGATAACCTAGAAAATAGAAAGAATAATTTAAAAATTGGTTTATATGAATCCTATGCGGTTGAGAGCAAAATTGAAAATAATATTGCTAAAAATTGGCAAAGTAAGATCTCCATTTCTTCATCATAAATGAGTTCCGTATGCAATTGAAAATTCCAAATCCGTCCCGTATGTGATTAAAAAGGGGGTTTTGGTAAGATTAAAGAAAGAATTTGTTCTTCTTTTGTAAAGAATTCTTCCAATAATCTCGGACCTAATCTTTGCAAAAAAGTACGTGCTGTACTTTTATGTTTACGAGCCAAAGTTCTAGCACACAAATGTCTAAGTGTATACCTTATTCGATACAAACTCTGCTTTTAGAGGATCCACTATGGTAACGAGAAATATTTCTACATATCTGACTAAATCGATGAATAATATCCAAATATGACAAATCGGACCAGATTGGCTTGCTAACAGGATGCCCAGATTCAGTACAAAATTTCACTTCGACAATGGTCGAATAATAGGAATAACTGAGATCATAGTATCGAGTTTCTTAGTAAGACTATCTATTAAAAATGCTTTTTCTAGCATTTAATTCCTTCCCAACAAAAGACTTATTAGTACACTTAGAAGATAACCCAAAAAATAGAAAGAATAATTGAATAATTGGTTTATATGAATCCTATGCGGTTGAGAGCAAAATTGAAAATAATATTGCCAAAAATTGACAAAGTAAGATCTCCATTTATTCATCATAAGATGAGTTCCGTATGCCATTGAAAATACCAAATCCGTCCTGTGTGTAATTGAAAAGGGGGTTTTGTTAGGACTAAAGAAAGAAAAATTCTTCCAGCAATCTCGAACCTAATCTTTGCAAAAAAGCACGTGCTGTACTTTTATGTTTACGAGCCAAAGTTCTAGCACACAAAAGTCTAAGTGTATACCTTATTCGATACAAACTCTGCTTTTTTGAGGATCCACTATGGTAACATGAAATATTTCTCCATATCTGACTAAATCGATGAATAATATCCAAATATGATAAATCGGACCAGATTGCCTTGCTAACAGGATGCCGAGATATAGTACAAAATTTCACGTGGACAATGATCGAATAAGAGGAATAACTGAGATCATAGTTTCGAGTTTCTTAGTAAGAGTATCTATCAAAAATGCATTTTCTAGCATTTAATACCTTACCAACAAAAGACTTATTAGTACACTTAGAAGATAACCTAGAAAATAGAAAGAATAATTTAATAATTGGTTTATATGAATCCTATGCGGTTGAGAGCAAAATTGAAAATAATATTGCCAAAAATTGACAAAGTAAGATCTCCATTTCTTCATCATAAGATGAGTTTCGTTTGTAATAGAAAATACCAAATCCGTCCTGTATGTAATTAAAAAGGTGGTTTTGGTAAGATTAAAGAAAGAACTTGTTCTTCTTTTGTAAAGAATTCTTCCAATAATCTCGAACCTAATCTTTGCCAAAAAGCACGTGCTGTACTTTTATGTTTACGAGCCAAAGTTCTAGCACACAAAAGTACAAGTGTATAGCTTATTCGATACAAACTCTTCTTTTTGAGGATCCACTATGGTAACGACAAATATTTCTACATATCAGACTAAATCGATGAATAATATCCAAATATGATAAATCGGACCAGATTGGCTTGCTAACAGGATGCCCAGATACAGTACAAAATTTCACTTGGACAATGATCGAATAAGAGGAATAACTGAGATCATAGTATCGAGTTTCTTAGTAAGAGTATCTATTAAAAATGCATTTTCTAGCATTTAATTCCTTACCCCCAAAAGACTTATTAGTACACTTAAAAGATAACCCACAAAATAGAAAGAATAATTTAATAATTGGTTTATATGAACCCTATGCGGTTGAGAGAAAAATTGAAATTAATATTGCCAAAAATTGACAAAGTAAGATCTCCATTTCTTCATCATAAGATGAGTTCCGTATGCAATTGAAAATACCAAATCCGTGTTGTATGTAATTGAAAAGGGGGTTTTGCTACGATTAAAGAAATAATTTGTTCTTCTTTTGAAAGAATTCTTCCAATAATCTCGAACCTAATCTTTGCAAAAAAGCACGTGCTGTACTTTTATGTTTACGAGCCAAAGTTCTAGCACACAAAAGTCCAAGTGTATAGCTTATTCGATACAAACTCTGCTTTTTGAGGATCCACTATGGTAACGACAAATATTTCTACATATCTGACTAAATCGATGAATAATATCCAAAGATGATAAATCGGACCAGATTGGCTTGCTAACAGGATGCCCAGATACAGTACAAAATTTCACTAGGATAATGATCGAATAAGAGCAATAACTGAGATCATAGTATCGAGTTTCTTAGTAAGAGTATCTATTAAAAATGCATTTTCTAGCATTTAATTCCTTACCCCCAAAAGACTTATTAGTACACTTAAAAGATAACCCACAAAATAGAAAGAATAATTTAATAATTGGTTTATATGAATCCTATGCGGTTGAGAGCAAAATTGAAAATAATATTGCCAAAAATTGACAAAGTAAGATCTCCAGTTCTTCATCATAAGATGAGTTTCGTATGCAATAGAAAATACCAAATCCGCCCTGTATGTAATTAAAAAGGGGGTTTTGGTAAGATTAAAGAAAGAACTTGTTCTTCTTTTGTAAAGAGTTCTTCCAATAATCCCGAACCTAATCTTTGCATAAAGCACGTGCTGTAATTTTATGTTTACAAGCCAAAGTTCTAGCACACAAGAGTCAAAGTGTATACCCTATTCGATTCAAACTCTGCTTTTTGAGGATCCACTATGGTAACGAGAAATATTTCTACATATCTGACTAAATCGATGAATAATATCCAAATATGATAAATCGGACCAGATTGGCTTGCTAACAGGATGCCCAGATACAGTACAAAATTTCACATGGACAACGATCGAATAAGAGGAATAACTGAGATCATAGTATCGAATTTCTTAGTAAGAGTATCTATTAAAAATGCATTATAGCATTTAATTCCTTACCACCAAAAGACTTATTAGTACACTTAAAAGATAACCCAGAAAATAAAAAGAATAATTTAATAATTGGTTTATATGAATCCTATGCGGTTGAGAGCAAATTGAAAATAATATTGCCAAAAATTGACAAAGTAAGATCTCCATTTCTTCATCATAAGATGAGTTCCGTATGCAATTGAAAATACCAAATCCGTCCTGTGTGTAATTGAAAAGGGGGTTTTCTTAGGATTAAAGAAAGAATTTGTTCTTCTTTTGTAAAGAATTCTTCCAACAATCTCGAACCTAATCTTTGCAAAAAAGCACGTGCTGTACTTTTATGTTAACGAGCCAAAGTTCTAGCACACAAAAGTCAAAGTGTAAACCTTATTCGATACAAACTCTGCTTTTTTGAGGATCCACTATGGTAACGAGAAATATTTCTACATATCTGACTAAATCGATGAATAATATCCAAATATGATAAATCGGACCAGATTGGCTTGCTAACAGGATGCCCAGATACAGTACAAAATTTCACTTGGACAATGATCGAATAAGAGGAATAACTGAGATCATAGTATCGAGTTTCTTAGTAAGAGTATCTATAAAAAATGCATTTTCTAGCATTTAATTCCTTACCAACAAAAGACTTATTAGTACACTTAGAAGATAACCTAGAAAATAGAAAGAATAATTTAAAAATTGGTTTATATGAATCCTATGCGGTTGAGAGCAAAATTGAAAATAATATTGCTAAAAATTGGCAAAGTAAGATCTCCATTTCTTCATCATAAATGAGTTCCGTATGCAATTGAAAATTCCAAATCCGTCCCGTATGTGATTAAAAAGGGGGTTTTGGTAAGATTAAAGAAAGAATTTGTTCTTCTTTTGTAAAGAATTCTTCCAATAATCTCGGACCTAATCTTTGCAAAAAAGTACGTGCTGTACTTTTATGTTTACGAGCCAAAGTTCTAGCACACAAATGTCTAAGTGTATACCTTATTCGATACAAACTCTGCTTTTTGAGGATCCATTATGGAAACGAGAAATATTTCTACATATCTGACTAAATCGATGAATAATATCCAAATATGATAAATCGGACCACATTGGCTTGCTAACAGGATGCCCATATACAGTACAAAATTTCACTTGGACAATGATCGAATAAGAGGAATAACTGAGATCATAGTATCCAATTTCCTAGTAAGAGTATCTATTAAAAATGCATTTTCAAGCATTTAATTCCTTACCACCAAAAGACTTATTAGTACACTTAAAAGATAACCCAGAAAATAGAAAGAATAATTCAATAATTGATTTATATGAATCCTATGCGGTTGAGAGCAAAATTGACAATAATACTCCCAAAAATTGACAAAGTAAGATCTCCATTTCTTCATCATAAGATGAGTTCCGTATGCAATTCAAAATACCAAATCCGTCTCGTAAGTAATTGAAAAGGCGATTTTGGTAACATTAAAGAAAGAATTTGTTCTTCTTTTGTAAAGAATTCTTCCAATAATTTCAAACCTAATCTTTGCAAAAAAGCATGTGCTGTAATTTTATGTTTACAAGCCAAAGTTCTAGCACACAAAAGTCGAAGTGTATACTCTATTCGATACAGACTCTGCTTTTTTGAGGATCCACTATGGTAATGAGAAATATTTCTACATATCTGACTAAATCAATGAATAATATCCAAATATGGTAAATCAGACCAGATTGGCTTTCTAATAGGATGCCCAGATACAGTACAAAATTTCACTTTGACGATGATCGAATAAGAGGAATAATTGAGATCATAGTATCCAATTTCTTAGTAAGAGTATCTATCAAAAATGCATTCTCAAGCATTTAATTCCTTACCACCAAAAGACTTATTAGTACACTTAGAAGATAACCCAAAAAATAGAAAGAATAACTTAATAATTGGTTTATATGAATCCTATGCGGTTGAGAGCAAAATTGAAAATAATATTGCCAAAAGTTGACAAAGTAAGATGTCCATTTCTTCATCATAAGATGAGTTCCGTATGCAATTGAAAATACCAAATCCGTCCTATATGTAATTGAAAAGGGGGTTTTGGTAAGATTAAAGAAAGAATTTGTTCTTCTTTTGTAAAGAGTTCTTCGAATAATGTCGAACCTAATCTTTGCAAAAAAGCACGTGCTGTAATTTTATGTTTACGAGCCAAAGTTCTAACACACAAAAGTCGAAGTGCATACTCTATTCGATACAGACTCTGCTTTTTTGTGGATCGACTATGGTAATGAGAAATATTTCTACATATCTGACTAAATCGATGAATAATATCCAAATATGGTAAATCGGACCAGATTGGCTTTCTAATAGGATGCCCAGATACAGTACGAAATTTCACTTGGACAATGATCGAATAAGTGGAATAACTGAAATAATAGTATCGAGTTTCTTAGTAAGAGTATCTATTAAAAATGCATTTTCTAGCATTTAATTCCTTACCAACAAAAGACTTATTAGTACACTTAGCAGATACCCCAAAAAATAGAAAGAATAATTTAATCATTGGTTTATATGAATCCTATGCGGTTGAGAGCAAAATTGAAAATAATATTTCCAAAAATTGACAAAGTAAGATCTCCATTTCTTCATCATAAGATGAGTTCCGTATGCAATTGAGAATACCAAATCCATCTTGTATGTAATTAAAAAGGTGGTTTTGGTAAGATTAAAGAAAGAATTTGTTCTTCTTTTGTAAAGAATTCTTCCAATAACGTCGAACCTAATCTTTGCAAAAAAGCACGTGCTGTACATTTATGTTTACGAGGCAAAGTTCTAGCACACAAAAGTTGAAGTGTATACCTTATTCAATACAAACTCTACTTTTTGAGGATCCACTATGGAAACGAGAAATATTTCTACATATCTGACTAAATCGATGAATAATATCCAAATATGATAAATCGGTCCAGATTTGCTTGCTAACAGGATGCCCAGATACAGTACAAAATTTCACTTGGACAATGATCGAATAAGAGGAATAACTGAGATCATAGTATCCAATTTCTTAGTAAGAGTATCAATTAAAAATGCATTTTCAAGCATTTAATTCCTTACCACCAAAAGACTTATTAGTACACTTAAAAGATAACCCAGAAAATAGAAAGAATAATTTAATACTTGATTTATATGAATCATATGCGGTTGAGAGCAAAATTGAAAATAATATTGCCAAAAATTGACAAAGTAAGATCTCCATTTCTTCATCATAAGATGAGTTCCGTATGCAATTGAAAATACCAAATCCGTCCTGTATGTAATTGGAAAGGCGGTTTTGCTAAGACTAAAGGAAGAATTTGTTCTTCTTTTGTGAAGAATTATTCGAATAATTTCAAACCTAATCTTTGCAAAAAAGCACGTGCTGTAATTTTTGGTTTACGAGCCAAAGTTCTATCACCCAAAAGTCGAAGTGTATACTCTATTCGGTAGAGACTCTGTTTTTCTGAGGATCCACTATGGTAATGAGAAATAATTCTACATATCTGACTAAATCGATGAATAATATCCAAATATGGTAAATCGGACCAGATTGGCTTCCTAATAGGATGCCCAAATACAGTACAAAATTTCACTTGGACAATGGTCGAATAAGTGGAATAACTGAGATGATAGTATCGATTTTCTTAGTAAGAGTATCTATGAAAAGTGCATTTTCAAGCATTTAAATCCTTACCAACAAAAGGCTTATTAGTACACTTAGAAGATAACCCAGAAAATAGAAAGAATAACTTAATAATTGGTTTATATGAATCCTATGCGATTGAGAGCAAAATTGAAAATAATATTGCCAAAAATTGACAAAGTAAGATCTCCATTTCTTCATCATAAGATGAGTTCCGTCTGCAATTGAAAATACCAAATCCGTCCTATATGTAATTGAAAAGTGGGTTTTGGTAAGATTAAAGAAAGAATTTGTTCTTCTTTTGTAAAGAGTTCTTCGAATAATGTCGAACCCTATCTTTGCAAAAAAGCACGTGCTGCACTTTTATGTTTACGAGCCAAAGTTCTAACACACAAAAGTCGAAGTGTATACTCTATTCGATACTGGCTCTGCTTTTTTGAGGATCCACTATGGAAACGAGAAATATTTCTACATATCTGACTAAATCGATGAATAATATCCAAATATGGTAAATCGGACCAGATTGGCTTTGTAATAGGATGCCCAGATACAGTACGAAATTTCACTTGGACAATGATCGAATAAGTGGAATAACTGAGATAATAGTATCGAGTTTCTTAGTAAGAGTATCTATTAAAAATGCATTTTCTAGCATTTAATTCCTTATCAACAAAAGACTTATTAGTACACTTAGCAGATAACCCAAAAAATAGAAAGAATAATTTAGTCATTGGTTTATATGAATCCTATGCGGTTGAGAGCAAAATTGAAAATAATATTTTCAGAAATTGACAAAGTAAGATCTCCATTTCTTCATCATAAGATGAGTTCCGTATGCAATTGAGAATACCAAATCCGTCCTGTTTGTAATTAAACAGGTGGTTTTGGTAAGATTAAAGAAAGAATTTGTTCTTCTTTTGTAAAGAATTCTTCCAATAATCTCGAACCTAATCTTTTACATTTATGTTTACGAGCCAAAGTTCTAGCACACAAAAGTCGAAGTGTATACCTTATTCGATACAAACTCTTCTTTTTGAGAATCCACTATGGAAACGAGAAATATTTCTACATATCTGACTAAATCGATGAATAATATCCAAATATGATAAATCGGACTAGATTGGCTTGCTAACATGATGCCCAGATACAGTACAAAATTTCACTTGGACAATGATCGAATAAGACGAATAACTGAGATCATAGTATCCAATTTAATAATTGATTTATATTAATCCTATGTTGTTGAGAGCAAAATTGAAAATAATATTGCCAAAAATTGACAAAGTAAGATCTCCATTTCTTCATCATAAGATGAGTTCCGTATGCAATTGAAAATACCAAATCCGTCCTATATGTAATTGAAAAGGGGGTTTTGCTAAGATTAAAGAAAGAATTTGTTCTTCATTTGTAAAGAGTTCTTCGAATAATGTCGAACCCAATCTTTGCAAAAAAGCACGTGCTGCACTTTTATGTTTACGAGCCAAAGTTCTAACACACAAAAGTCGAAGTGTATACTCTATTCGATACAGACTCTGCTTTTTTGAGGATCCACTATGGTAATGAGAAATATTTCTACATATCTGACTAAAGCGATGAATAATATCCAAATATGATAAATCGGACCAGATTGGCTTACTAATAGGATGCCTAGATACAGTACCAAATTTCACTTGGACAATAATCGAATAAGAGGAATAACTGAGATCATAGTATCTGAGATAATAGTATCGATTTTCTTAGTAAGAGTATCTATTAAAAATGCATTTTCAAGGATTTAATTCCTTACCAACAAAAGACTTATTAGTACACTTAGAAGATAACCCAGAAAATAGAAAGAATAACTTAATAATTGGTTTATATGAATCCTATGCGGTTGAGAGCAAAATTGAAAATAATATTGCCAAAAATTGACAAAGTAAGATCTGCATTTCTTCATCATAAGATGAGTTCCGTATGCAATTGAAAATACCAAATCCGTCCTGTATGTAATTGAAAAGGGGGTTTTGGTAAGATTAAAGAAAGAATTTGTTCTTCTTTTGTAAAAAATTCTTCCAATAATCTCGAACCTAATCTTTGCAAAAAAGCACGTGTTGTACATTTATGTTTACGAGCCAAAGTTCTAGCACACAAAAGTCGAAGTGTATACCTTATTCGATACAAACTCTACTTTTTGAGGATCCACTATGGAAACGAGAAATATTTCTACATATCTGACTAAATCGATGACTAATATCCAAATATGATAAATCGGACCAGATTGGCTTGCTAACAGAATGCCCAGATACAGTACAAAATTTCACTTGGACAATGATCGAATAAGAGGAATGACTGAGATCATAGTATCAATTTCTTAGTAAGAGTATCTATTAAAAATGCATTTTCAAGCATTTAATTCCTTACCACCAAAAGACTTATTAGTACACTTAAAAGATAACCCAGAAAATAGAAAGAATAATTTAATAATTAATTTATTTGAATCATATGCGGTTGAGAGCAAAAATGAAAATAATGTTGCCAAAAATTGACAAAGTAAGATCTCCATTTCTTCATCATAAGATGAGTTCCGTATGCAATTGAAAATACCAAATCCGTCCTGTATGTAATTGAAAATGCAGTTTTGGTAATATTAAAGAAATAATTTGTTCTTCTTTTGTAAAGAATTCTTCGAATAATTTCAAACCTAATCTTTGCAAAAAAGCACGTGCTGTAATTTTATGTTTACGAGCAAAAGTTCTAGCACACAAAAGTCGACGTGTATATTCTATTCGATACAGACTCTGCTTTTTTGGGGATCCACTATGGTAATGAGAAATATTTCTACATATCTGACTAAATCGATTAATAATATCCAAATATGGTAAATCGGACCAGATTGGCTTCCTGATAGTATGCCCAAATACAGTACAAAATTTCACTTGTACAATGATCGAATAAGTGGAATAACTGAGATAATAGTATCGATTTTCTTAGTAAGAGTATCTATTAAAAATGCATTTTCTAGCATTTAATTCCTTACCAACAAAAGACTTATTAGCACACTTAGAAGATAACCCAGAAAATAGAAAGAATAACTTAATAATTGGTTTATATCAATCCTATGCGGTCAAGGGCAAAATTGAAAATAATATTGCCAAAAATTGACAAAGTCAGATCCCCATTTCTTCATCATAAGATGAGTTCCGTATGCAATTGAAAATACCAAATCCGTCCTGTATGTAATTAAAGAGGGGGTTTTGGTTCGATTGAAGAAAGAACTTGTGCTTCTTTTGTAAAGAATTCTTCCATTAATCTCGAACCTAATCTTTGCAAAAAAGCACGTGCTGTACTTTTATGTTTACGAGCCAAAGTTCTAGCACACAAAAGTCAAAGTGTATACCTTATTCGATACAAATTCTGCTTTTTGAGGATCCACTATGGTAACGAGAAATATTTCTACATATCTGACTAAATCGATAAATAATATCCAAATATGATAAATCGAACCAGATTGCCTTGCTAACAGGATGCCCAGATACAGTACAAAATTTCACTTGGACAATGATCGAATAAGAGGAATAACTGAGATCATAGTATCCAATTTCTTAGTAAGAGTATCTATTAAAAATGCATTTTCAAGCATTTAATTCCTTACCACCAAAAGGCTTATTAGTACACTTAAAAGATAACCCAGAAAATAGAAAGAATAATTTAATAATTGATTTATATGAATCATATGCGGTTGAGAGCAAAATTGAAAATAATATTGCCAAAAATTGACAAAGTAAGATCTCCATTTCTTCATCATAAGATGAGTTCCGTATGCAATTGAAAATACCAAATCCGTCCTGTATGTAATTGAAAAGGCGATTTTGGTAAGATTAAAAAAAGAATTTGTTCTTATTTTGTAAAGAATTTCGAATAATTTCAAACCTAATCTTTGCAAAAAAGCACGTGCTGTAATTTTTTGTTTACGAGCCAAAGTTCTAGCACCCAATAGTCGAAGTGTATAATCTATTCGGCACAGACTCCGCTTTTTTGAGGATCCACTATGGTAATGAGAAATATTTCTACATATCTGTCTAAATGGATGAATAATATCCAAATATGGTAAATCGGACCAGATTGGCTTCCTAATAGGATGCCCAAATACAGTACAAAATTTCACTTGAACAATGGTCGAATAAGTGGAATAACTAAGATAATAGTATCGATTTTCTTAGTAAGAGTATCTATGAAAAATGCATTTTCAAGCATTTAATTCCTTACCAACAAAAGACTTATTAGTACACTTAGAAGATAACCCAGAAAATAGAAAGAATAACTTAATAATTGGTTTATATGAAGCCTATGCGATTGAGAGCAAAATAGAAAATAATATTGCCAAAAATTGACAAAGTATGATCTCCATTTCTTCATCATAAGATGAGTTCCGTATGCAATTGAAAATACCAAATCCGTCCTCTTTGTAATTGAAAAGGGGGTTTTGGTAAGATTAAAGAAAGAATTTGTCCTTCTTTTGTAAAGAGTTCTTCGAATAATGTCGAACCCAATCTTTGCAAAAAAGCACGTGCTGCACTTTTATGTTTACGAGCCAAAGTTCTAACACACAAAAGTCGAATTGTATACTCTATTTGATACAGACTCTGCTTTTTTGAGGATCCACTATGGTAATGAGAAATATTTCTACATATCTGACTAAATTGATGAATAATATCTAAATATAGTAAATCGGACCAGATTGGCTTTCTAATAGGATGCCTAGATACAGTACAAAATTTCACTTGGACAATGATCGAATAAGTGCAATAACTGAGATAATAGTATCGAGTTTCTTAGGAAGAGTATCTATTAAAAATGCATTTTCTAGCATTTAATTCCTTACCAACAAAAGTCTTATTAGTACACTTAGAAGATAACCCAGAAAATAGAAAGAATAACTTAATAATTGGTTTATATGAAGCCTATGCGATTGAGAGAAAAATAGAAAATAATATTGCCAAAAATTGACAAAGTAAGATCTCCATTTCTTCATCATAAGATGAGTTCCGTATGCAATTGAAAATACCAAATCCGTCCTCTTTGTAATTGAAAAGGGGGTTTTGGTAAGATTAAAGAAAGAATTTTTCCTTCTTTTATAAAGAGTTCTTCGAATAATGTCGAACCCAATCTTTGCAAAAAAGCACGTGCTGCACTTTTATGTTTACGAGCCAAAGTTCTAACACACAAAAGTCGAATTGTATACTCTATTCGATACAGACTCTGCTTTTTTGAGGATCCACTATGGTAATGAAAAATATTTCTACATATCTGACTAAATTGATGAATAATATCTAAATATAGTAAATCGGACCAGATTGGCTTTCTCATAGGATGCCCAGATACAGTACAAAATTTCACTTGGACAATGATCGAATAAGTGCAATAACTGAGATAATAGTATCGAGTTTCTTAGGAAGAGTATCTATTAAAAATGCATTTTCTAGCATTTAATTCCTTACCCACAAAAGACTTATTAGTACACTTAGCAGATAACCCAAAAAATAGAAAGAATAATTTAATCATTGGTCTATATGAATCCTATGTGGTTGAGAGCAAAATTGAAAATAATATTTCCAAAAATAGATAAAGTAAGATCTCCATTTCTAGATCAAAAGATGAGTTCCGTATGCAATTGAGAATACCAAATCCGTCCTGTATGTAATTAAAAAGGTGGTTTTGGTAAGATTAAAGAAAGAATTTGTTCTTCCGCTATGGAAACGAGAAATATTTCTACATATCTGACTAAATCGATGAATAATATCCAAATATGATAAATCGGACCAGATTGGATTGCTAACAGGATGCCCAGATACAGTACAAAATTTCACTTGGACAATGATCGAATAAGAGGAAAATCTGAGATCATAGTATCCAATTTCTTAGTAAGAGTATCTATTAAAAATTCATTTTCAAGCATTTAATTCCTTACCACCAAAAGACTTATTAGTACACTTAAAAGATTACCCAGAAAATAGAAAGAATAATTTAATAATTGATTTATATGAATCATATGCGGTTGAGAGCAAAATTGAAAATAATATTGCCAAAAATTGACAAAGTAAGATCTCCATTTCTTCATCATAAGATGACTTCCGTATGTAATTGAAAATCCCAAATCCGTCCTATATGTAATTGAAAAGGGGGTATTGGTAAGATTAAAGAAAGAATTTGTTCTTCTTTTGTAAAGAATTCTTCGAATAATTTCAAACCTAATCTTTGCAAAAAAGCACGTGCTGTAATTTTATGTTTACGAGCCAAAGTTCTAGCACCCAAAAGTCGAAGTGTATACTCTATTCGGTACAGACTCTGCTTTTTTGAGGATCCACTATGGTAATGAGAAATATTTCTACATATATGACTAAATCGATGAATAATATCCAAATATGGTAAATCGGACCAGATTGGCTTCCTAATAGGATGCCGAAATAAAGTACAAAATTTCACTTGGACAATGATCGAATAAGTGGAATAACTGAGATAATAGTATCGATTTTCTTAGTAAGAGCATCTTTTAAAAATGCATTTTCTAGCATTTAATTCCTTACCAACAAAAGAATTATTAGTACACTTAGAAGATAACCCAGAAAATAGAAAGAATAACTTAATAATTGGTTTATATGAATCCTATGCGGTTGAGAGCAAAATTGAAAATAATATTGCCAAAAATTGCCAAAGTAAGATCTCGATTTCTGCATCATAAGATGAGTTCCGTATGCAATTGAAAATACCAAATCCGTCCTGTATGTAATTGAAAAGGGGGTTTTGGTATGATTAAAGAAAGAATTTGTTCTTCTTTTGTAAAGAATTCTTCCAATAATCTCGAACCTAATCTTTGCAAAAAAGCACGTGCTGTACATTTATGTTTACGAGCCAAAGTTCTAGCACACAAAAGTCGAAGTGTATACCTTATTCGATACAAACTCTTCTTTTTGAGAATCCACTATGGAAACGAGAAATATTTCTACATATCTGACTAAATCGATGAATAATATCCAAATATGATAAATCGGACCAGATTGGCACACTAATAGGATTCCTAGATACAGTACAAAATTTCACTTGGACAATGATCGAATAAGAGGAATAACTGAGATCATAGTATCAAATTTCTTAGTAAGAGTATCTATTAAAAATGCATTTTCTAGTATTTAATTCCTTACCACCAAAAGACTTTTTAGTACACTTAAAAGATAACCCAGAAAATAGAAAGAATAATTTAATAATTGATTTATATGAATCATATGCGGTTGAGAGCAAAATTGAAAATAATATTGCCAAAAATTGACAAAGTAAGATCTCCATTTCTTCATCATAAGATGAGTTCCGTATGCAATTGAAAATACCAAATCCGTCCTGTATGTAATTGGAAAGGCGGTTTTGGTAAGATTAGAGAAAGAATTTGTTCTTCTTTTGTAAAGAATTCTTCGAATAATTTCAAACCTAATCTTTGCAAAAAAGCACGTGCTGTAATTTTATGTTTACGAGCCAAAGTTCACGCACCCAAAAGTCGAAGTGTATACTCTATTCGGTACAGACTCTGTTTTTTTGAGGATCCACTATGGTAATGGGAAATAATTCTACATATCTGACTAAATCGATGAATAATATCCAAATATGGTAAATCGGACCAGATTGGCTTCCTAATAGGATGCCCAAATACAGTACAAAATTTCACTCGGACAATGGTCGAATAAGTGGAATAACTGAGATAATAGTATCGATTTTCTTAGTAAGAGTATCTATGAAAAATGCATTTTCAAGCATTTAATTCCTTACCAACAATAGGCTTATTAGTACACTTAGAAGATAACCCAGAAAATAGAAAGAATAACTTAATAATTGGTTTATATGAAGCCTATGCGATTGAGAGAAAAATAGAAAATAATATTGCCAAAAATTGACAAAGTAAGATCTCCATTTCTTCATCATAAGATGAGTTCCGTATGCAATTGAAAATACCAAATCCGTCCTCTTTGTAATTGAAAAGGGGGTTTTGGTAAGATTAAAGAAAGAATTTTTCCTTCTTTTATAAAGAGTTCTTCGAATAATGTCGAACCCAATCTTTGCAAAAAAGCACGTGCTGCACTTTTATGTTTACGAGCCAAAGTTCTAACACACAAAAGTCGAATTGTATACTCTATTCGATACAGACTCTGCTTTTTTGAGGATCCACTATGGTAATGAGAAATATTTCTACATATCTGACTAAATCGATGAATAATATCCAAATATGGTAAATCGGACCAGATTGGCTTCCTAATAGGATGCCCAAATACAGTACAAAATTTCACTTGGACAATGGTCGAATAAGTTGAATAACTGAGATAATAGTATCGATTTTCTTAGTAAGAGTATCTATGAAAAATGCATTTTCAAGCATTTTATTCCTTACCAACAAAGACTTATTAGTACACTTAGAAGATAACCCAGAAAATAGAAAGAATAACTTAATAATTGGTTTATATGAATCCTATGCGGTTGAGGGCAAAATTGAAAATAATATTGCCAAAAATTGACAAAGTAAGATCTCCATTTCTTCATCATAAGATGAGTTCCGTATGCAATTGAAAATACCAAATCCGTCCTATATGTAATTGAAAAGGGGGTTTTGGTAAGATTAAAGAAAGAATTTGTTCTTCTTTTGTAAAGAGTTCTTCGAATAATGTCGAACCTAATCTTTGCAAAAAAGCACGTGCTGCACATTTATGTTTACGAGCCAAAGTTCTAGCACACAAAAGTCGAAGTGTATACTCTATTCGATACAGACTCTGCTTTTTTGAGGATCCACTATGGTAATGAGAAATATTTCAACATATCTGACTAAATCGATGAATAATATCCAAATATGTTCAATCGGACCCGATTGGCATACTAATAGGATTCCCAGATACAATACAAAATTTTGCTTGGACAATGATCAAATAAGAGGAATAACTGAGATCATAATATCGAGTTTCTTAGTAAGAGTATCTACTAAAAATGCATTTTTTGGCATTTAATTCCTTACCACCAAAAGACTTATTAGCACACTTAAAAGATAACCCAAAAAATAGAGAGAATAATTTAATAATTTGTTTATATGAATCCTATGCGGTTGAGAACAAAATTGAAAATAATATTGCCAAAAATTGACAAAGTAAGATCTCCATTTCTTCATCATAAGATGAGTTCCGTATGCAACTGAAAATACCAAATCCGCCCTGTATGTAATTGAAAAGCGGGTTTTGGCAAGATTAAAGAAAGAATTTGTTCTTCTTTTGTAAAGAATTCTTCCAATAATCTCGAACCTAATCTTTGTAAAAAGGCACGTGCTTTACTTTTATGTTTACGAGCCAAAGTTCTAGCACACAAAAGTCGAAGTGTATACCTTATTCGATACAAACTCTGCTTTTCTGAGGATCCCCTATGTAATCTGAAATATTTCTACATATCTGACTAAATCGATGAATAATATCCAAATATGATAAATCGGACCAGATTGGCTTGCTAACAGGATGCCCCGATACAGTACAAAATTTCACTTGGACAATGATCGAATAAGAGGAATAACTGAGATCATAGTATCGAATTTCTCAGTAAGAGTATCTATGAAAAATGAATTTTATAGCATTTAATTCCTTACCACCAAA